>JAWNPC010000953.1:9492500-9680000 GCA_035045365.1 Drosophila leonis
AGTATAGCGTTGCTGCTGTGGATGCTATGGATGCTATGGATGCTGCATGTGGTCAGGGCGAAAGAAAGAATAAAATAAATAAAATACAAAGTAGAAGAAGAAGAGCAAGAGCAAGCAGACAAAACACAAACATACTTAGTGCAAAATGTAGCTCTTAAAAACTCAAGGGAAAAGCACTTTGTTAAAAGTTCAAACATTCATTTTGCGTTCCTTTTGCTCTTCTTCTTCCACTCACTCTCTCTCTCTCTCTCTTTTCTCTTCTTCCCCTGAACTAAAAATTATTCAGATTTATCTGGACAATTCTTGGATAATAAAAGTCAATTTGTACATTTCAAATGCAATTTGAAAGAGAAAACAAAGGTAAGTCTGGCCGGAAGTCGGGTCGGAAGTGCTCGACTAGCAGATACCCTAAAGTTCTAGCTTTAAGTCCCAATTGAAATTGGGTTGAACTGGAAGATGTTAGCCAAGCAGTCAAGTTGTTCCATATTTTTGTATGCTTTAGGCGTATCGAATTACCAAAGTTGTTTAACTAACTGAGCTGTGATATCGATTTTAATCGATAACTAAATGTTATCGATCTAAAACTAAGGCAGAGACTGTAAATATAGCGAGCTACATGGACACGCTCTATATTTCAAGTCTCTGGCTTAGTTCTAGTTAAGTGGATGGACGGAAGGACAAGCTAGACTTGGCTGTTGTTGATAGTGATCAAACTTGATGGTGCCTGCCACGCATGCTGATATCATTTACCTATATATATATATACAGGGTTAGTCACTCGAAGTCAGCGGCTGCTCGCCTGGAAGCACCTGCTCACCTGCTATTGGCGCTCTCCAATCGTTTCCATTGAGCGTGATGGGACTGTGTTCTGGAGGCTACTTTGAAGCAGTGGGTGGAGAATGATTATGGAGCATGGAGCATGGACCATCTCAAATGGATTCTTCTCTCTGGGATATTTCGGAGAGCAAGGTGCGAGACTCTGAAGAAAGCTAATGATCCGTGATTGGGTCAAAATACGGGCAAGTCACATTCGGGCAGCTTGCGAATCGTTACTTGACCGCCTGAACGCCATAGTCAAGCTGATCATATCGAGCCATTCAGAATTTTTGATTTTCAAATACAAATCCCTTTCCAAACCGAATTGATGACCTTTTGAATAGATTACACTGCGAGTGCCCAGCCCAGAAATTTAATATTTTAAACTTAAAATTTAACAATTGAAAATGAAAAACTTTAATTTTTAAAAAAATATTTTTTATTTTATTTTTGTATTATAAATACTTAAAAACTTAAAAACCTCTCAAAAATATGAAAATTAATACTCGTATATATGTAAATATATTAATCTAGATAAATAGTTAATCTAGCATCTTAATATAAATTAATTAACAACTCTAAATTTTGAAAACTTATAAATGAACCTAAAGAATTTAAGGTTAGAAACTTTTATGAACTGATTCAAATGAAGTGTATGAATCGTATGAACTGTGAGCCGTGAACTAGTGCAAAAGCGTTTAGTTGTCTTGGCATTCCTTGCACACTTTTCTTCTTTTATTTCTTGTGTGTGTTGCCAAAACTGTTTTGGCCACATCATGCCGCAGAGGAATAAAATCGCATAAGGCATTCCAAGCGAATCTCTTGACAATTTTCACAGATATTTTGGCTATGCCGCAACGAAAATGTTGCCAAGGGAGCGCACGGAAATGTTGCTCGTGCTTTGTTGCTAATCAAACAGAGCAGCAGACGAAGAGGAAGAGCCAGAGGCAGAGGCAGAGGCAGAAGAAGAAGCACGACAACAACAGCTCTGACAATGAAAGCACTTGACTTGTTATATTTAACATATAAATGGCGCAACAAATCTCTGGATATTGTTTTAAATTATGCACACACACACACACACACACACACGCACACAGATACGAAGACAGCGACGACGGCTGCGACGCTTTGGCTAATCAGTCAAACGATTAGGCAAAAGAGAATGAAAGAACACGCGTGAGAGCGAGCGAGAGAGAGACAGAGAGAGCGAGTCAAAATGCTAAGCCGGCTTGCGGCTGTTTTTATTTATTTTTTTTTTTTGCTCTGTTTTGTGTGCTTTGTAGACTTGCCAGATTATTGTGTAGACTTAAACACATGATTTCCAAAGCAAGCATACGCGAAAGCTGTTGTTGCTGCTGCTGCTGCAAACAGCCTTTGCCAGCTGCTTGCAAATAATTTGTTGCTGCGCTTCTTTAATTTTTTTTAGCTTTGTAGACTTTCAGCGAGTTCAGTTTTGGTTCGATTCTGCCTGCCAGCAATGACACATGCGCAATGCGTGGGCCTCACACACACGCACGCATTGGGCACATGTGCGTCGCTGCCAGCGTCGACGTCATCGCTGCCGTTCTCATGCGGCTGTCTTTTGTGAATTAAACGCACACACACACATGCACTCACACACATGCACACAGGCACACTTAGTCTTAATGAAGCAAATGTTCCGTTACTCGTTTATTTTTTTTCGGTTCGTTGTTCGCTGCGTGCTGCAAGCGCGAACAGCAGCAACAGCAACAACAACAACAACAACAACAACGAGAGCAGCGCAAACTTTTCGTATTTCATGGCAATAGTTGCAAAGTTTTGACAACTTGGCGTGGCAGAAATGTGGGCGGGGCTGGCTGTGAAAAGTGCGCGCAGTGTCAAAGGGCGCCTCAAGCGTAATTTACACTTTGACACCTACACAGACAAACACACACACACGCACACACACACACACACACACACGCCCACAAGCGAGACTTGAACGGCTGCTGCAAGCATTTTCATGCATTCTTTTGTCGCACAGCTGCAAATAATTTGCTCCAAAAATAACGCGAATACCTCGAAGTGCATTCGCAACTTGAATGACAATGAACAATGCGTCCATTAATGAGAGAACGTTTTTATTTCTTAAAAATATTAATGATATCGTTATCGATCTTAAGCAAGAGTCAGCAATGAAGGTTCAATTGTGCTTGGAGAGTAAGTAAAGTAGATGAAAAGTTTTCACAGCTAGAATGACAATGGGCCATTTGCTATATACATATATATATGTAGCTAGACAACAGCGAGTGGTTTTGTTATCGTTATCGATTCATTTTAAGCAATTACGAAGTACAAACATAAGGTAAATTTACTGAAGTGCCTTCACAGCTTAATACACTATTTGAGCAGCTAAAGCCGATAACAAGTCTATTAATAAAGTCTAGAACATGTTATCGTTATCGCTATCGATCTCAAACGAGAGTCAACAATACAATTTCAAAATAAATAAAATGATCAACAAGTTTTCACAACTAGAATGACAATTTGCTATATATTGCTGGACAACAGCAACTGTTATCGTTATCGTTGTCGATTTTAAGCAATTATCGCCAACAGTACAAAGGGTGTCACTATTGAAGTCTCTTCACTATTTGAGCAGCTTACATCTATTACTATAATCCATGATTAAAGTCTAAAGCTTCACAACTTGATCAGCTTTAGCTTATTGCTACAAAGCATCTATGTTATCGTTATCGATATTAATAACAACAGTAATTACTAATAGAATGTCAAGCTTGCTTGGGAACTGAGTAAACGTAACAGAAAATATTCACAATTTGGATGGCAAATAGTGATTCGATTAACTAATCGATTATCGTTATCGTTATCGATCTTTAACAAGAGTTAATAATCGGAATTCAACAATGCATTCAACATGCCTTGTCTACAAATGTGTCACAAAAATTGTAGTAAAATAACTAACTCTGTCTCGATCATTAAATCGATATACTTTGGGTCTATACATCGTTAATTATCGATCGAATTAAATAATTAAATAACAAATAAATGAATAAATAAATAACTAAATAAATAAGTAAATAAATAAACAAATAAATAAATAAAAAAAATAAATAAATAAATAAATAAATAGAAATAATAAATTTTGTCAGCTTATTTTAACTCGATAACTATCGATACTTTTTTTTAGTAATATTTATTTATTTTGATCCTACTTTATCTTAAAGAAACAATCGATCAATGGGTCGGGCTCTTGTTAAAACCTGATGTATACGAGAGCTAAACGCTGCAAATATATCTTGACACTCGTTCATGAAGTGAATAGGGTATATTGGTTTTGTGCAATCTAGAGAGAGCAGAAATATGGATAAAGTATATACGTCTGATAAAGTATTGTTGTTTTTTGGATACGCCCATCAGAGGCATAACAAATCTCAAAGAAAAATATATTTAGCAGCTTTACAGCTAAAAACAAAAAAAAACATAGTTAGTCTATTAAATTAATTAATAAATTGTATTTACATTTATAGTAAATTTCAACTCATTCTTTTGTTTGTTTAAATTTAAATTTAAAAAAAAACACATATAAATTTAAACGTTACATAACATCAGTTAATAAAAAAAACAGTAAAACAATAAACATAAAAAAAGACAACAAAAAAATAAATTTCGCACCTTTTTTTTGTGTGGTTAAATTGTTAAACAATATGATAATTGACTTAAACAATGATGCAACATGCAAAACAATAACACATTTTGTTTATAATTGAATGAAAGTGTTGACAACTAGTTTTAACAAGCACTTTGACAGCCAGTTGTTAGCACAAATGACGATTGATTGCGAACTGCGAACTCCGAACTGCTTCCTCACACACCAGCTCCAGCTCCAGCTCCACATAATTATAATGCGCTCTGCGTAGGAAGTTAAGAAGGGCGAAAGGGAGAAGCGGAAAAAAATGGACAACTGCAGCATTTTGCAATCGGAATTCAATTTGCATTTAAGTAGCAAACAATAACAGCAGCAACAACAGCTAAGCGCATTTGCATGCTGGCTGACTGACTGACTGGGTGAAAAAAGAAGAAGCGTAAAACATAGCGCACAATACAGTTATAAGCATAACTGCAGCTGTTGTTGCTGTTGCTGCTGCTGCTGCTGTCGTTTGCCACGCCACCAGCGCCCTCTGTCGTCCAATATGCGCACTATCTGGCTGGCATTGCAGTGCAGCTGCCAAGTGAAGCAACAAAAAGTGTTGCCTACTTTTTTGGTGCAGCAGCTCAAGTGATGCGAAAGCGCGCATGTGTGTGGGTGTGTGGGTGTGGGTGTGAGTGTGTGTGTGTGTGTGTATATAGGCAGTGTTGCTGCTGCTGCTGCTGCTGCTGATGACAATATGTAATGACAAACGGAGATTTTTACTGGCTTTTTATGACTTATTCACACGCTCGCTCACGCACAAGCCCCAACGCCCAACCAGCCCTCGCAATCACAATCACGCACACACACACACACACGCACACACACACACATACACACACACATATATAGGCAAGCAGGCAGAGCGACATGCTCGTCGTCAACTCGACTTCAAATTGTGACGGGCAAGGCCAACAGCAGCTGGCAGCCAAAGCTTAACACCCACTCACAGCATCGCTCTTCTAGCCCCAAATTGTGCCTGCCTAGCACTTGCCGGGGCTCTTCACAACGCACACGCTGCCTCTCCACCTCTCCACCTCTCTACCTCTCTCTCTCTCTCTCTCTCTCTGTCTGTCTTTTGGCTTTGTGCTGTCGTTCTTATGCGAGCCACACGCTCGTTGTCTCGCTCACACTTCTGCAGGCAACGCAAGGCTGCCAGCCTGGCCTGACTGTGCTGAAATGTTCTTCATGTTGTTCAGCTTACAGCCAAAACGGAACACCTTTATGTGTGTGCGTGAGTGCGTGTGTGTGTGTGTGTGTGTGTGTGCGTTTGTATTAAGTGCATGTCTCACAAAAACGGCAATGTTTAATTAAAAGCGATGGCAACGCATGAAAGTCACCATCAGAATCGAGTCAAAATTTTGTGCAACAATCTCGCTCGCTCTCTCCCTCACTTACTCCTCCCTCTCCCCCTCTTTCTCTGTCTCTCTCTGTTTAAATCAAACTCAATTTAACCCAAGCCCCGTCCTCCCACATGAGTGAACGCTTGAAGGGCTTCTCAATTTCACAGAATTGAATTCAATATGTTGTTCATTAGCCGAATTTCGACATCTGGCAAAGGCACAATTATTATATCATGCCCAAAGGCGGTTTGACAATAACCAAATATTCCAATTAGCAAAAGCTAAAGTGCAGCACAAATTCCAATTCGATTGTAAATGCATTTTGTGTGCTCTGTGAATTAATTAAATTCAGCATATTTATGTAAATGTGTGTGTTCGTGTGGGTGTCTGTGGGCGTGTCTCTCTCTCTCTCTCTCTCTCTCTCTCTCTCTCTCTCTCTCTGTGTGTGTGTATGTGTCATCAGTATGGGTATTATAGGTTACAAGCAATCAACTTAAAAATAGCTTCAGCAAATATGGCCCTTGGCTACGATAATGCTACAGCCAAACATTTGCGTGGCATTCAATATCAAGTTAAGCATTAGAAATATATACATATATGTATATATATATCAGAGCAGATACATCTAATTAGTGCATCGAGCTTGCTGTGATATGAGCCTTGGGCTTCATTTATATGCCCAAATGAACCTGGCTAAGCTCTTTAGGCAGGCTGCGAGCTGCCTTCACGCATAGAGTTAAGCGATTTGCACAGCCTGATTGAGCGATTGATTGTTTGGGCAGCTTTAAAGTTCGATTTGTCTATGCTGAATGAGAAACGGTTCATTCTCGAATAGTTCATTCACTGTGTACTAGTTCAGCTGGATAGCACTGGCTGCATAGCACTAGCTTAATTTGATGAATGATAAGTCGAGCTGTGAACTATTTAGCTTATTCACTATTCAGCTAGTTCAACTAGTTCGGCTTGAGAGTTGGTAGTACTAGTTCAATTTAATGAGCATATTAATGTGCCAATTCATCTAGTTCAGTTTGAGAGTTTTCTATTCTAGTAAAATTGATCATTTTTGTTCATTCACTGTTCAATAATTCAGCGTGAAAGCTAATGGTTCTAGTTCCGTTTAATGAACTACTGCCATTGTTCATTTTCCAGTCATGAACTATATTGCTCATTCACTAGTTCATTTATTTTCAATTTGGTCAACTTTACTTGAATTGGTAATTTTAGTTCAATTTAATGAACTAGCTCAATTGTTAATTTTCGAGTCGTAACTTACTAATGCATCTAGTTCAGCTTTAGAGTTGTCTATTCTAATTCAATTTGATAAATAAGTCTTTTTGTTCATTTTTACTTATTCCCTAAGCGATGCTCAGTTCGTTCCGAGTGACAGCTGGTAATTCTAGTTCAATTTGATGAACTAGTTCAGTTGTTAGTTTTACATTAATGAACTATATTGCTCATTGATTAGTTCAGCTAGTTCAATTTGACAACTTGATCATGGGCTCTGTAGTTCCATTAAATGAACTAGCTCAATTGCTTAATTTAAATTATTGGTCTATATTGCTCATTGACTAGTTCAGCTAGTTTGATTTGACAGCTTGACTTTTGGCTCTCCAGTTCAATTTGATGAACTAGCTCAGTTGTTCATTTTAAAGTCATGAACTAGAGCTAGTTCAATTTGTCCACTTTGACAGTTAGTAATTCTAGTTCAATATAATGAACAAACTCAACTGCTCATTTTGGAGCTGTTAACTATATTGGTCGTTCACTATTCGCTCGTTCAGCTAGGTAAGCTTGAGAGGGATGTTAGTTCCAGTTCCATTTAATAAGAAACTCTACTGGTTCATTTCGGTATTCACTACTTTAGGTAGGTCACTTTGTGAGTTCGAGTTAGACGAGTTGATAATTCGAGCTCATTTTGTGGAACTAATGAGCTGAACTGAACGGTATTTTGTTCACTGCTCACTTATTATATTGAGTAGCTCATTTTGGTTTTATGAAAAGTTATTTTTACTCAAATTTGAACAAGTTTTACCGAACTCAATCGTTAAGCTGCATAAACGACTATGAAAAGAGCTGTTATCTTCAATTACAACAAGCAAAGCAACAAAAAAAGTGTTTTAATAGCAGCAAACAAATAAGTTGAAGTGGAATATTTGGGAACAAAGCTGGAGCTTATAACACAAGCGGACAGATGTAAAATACTGACAGACTGGCTCGATAAACAAGATTGTCTAGTCGGTTTTGATGTTGAAACAAAGAGAAAGGCAGTTAGCTTTCCAGCAAGCCGAACTTGAAATACTCTTGTGGCGAAAGAACTGAAAGTTCCGATTCATTTCGTATCGTTCTTTAATGCGACAGTTCCAAGCATTATGCGCGCAGCAGCATTTCTAGTCCTTGCCGTTCAATTTGATGAATAAGAATTGTTCATGTTCGAGTCGTGAACTATATCGCTCATTTACTAGTTCAGCTAGTTCCATTTGAGACTAGCTAATTCCCGTTCAGTGTAGTGAACTAAGTTCATTTTGGCGCCGTAAACTAACTAATTCTTATTTACTAATTTTGGTTCAATATAATGAACTGAGTCTATTCTTCATTTTGGCGTCGTAAACTAGTATATATACTTATTGATCATTTGAACTAGCTCAATTGAACTTTTTTGCTCACTTACTATTTAGCTAGTTCAACTTGAAAGTTCTGCATTCTATTCAATGCAATGAACTAGCTCAATTGCTCATTTTCAAGTCGTGAACTAGTAAATATAGTTATAGTTCATTTCACACATTAGCTCAGCTTGAGAGTGCTTAATGGTTGTTCAATGGACTAGCTTAACTGCTCATTTTCGACTCGTCCGCATTGCGTTCGTTCATTCACCAGCTCAACAAATTCAGCTAGTTCAGCTTGAGAGTTCAATCTAATTAACTAACTCAATTGTGCATTTTCCAGTCGAGAGCTATATCGTTCATTCGCTAGCTCTACAGATTCCGCTGTTCAGTTTGAGAGTTGTTAATTCTAGTTCAATGTAATGTAGTTCATTCATTTTCGAGTCGTGAACTATATCGCTCATTCACTATGAACCAACTGAAAGTTGTTGATTTCAGTTCAATTTGATGGAAAAGAATAGTTCGTTTTCGAGTCTTGAACTAGTACAAGGGTCTATTTATGAGCTAGATTGACTTTGGAGCTGATAGCTTCAGTTCAATTTAATGAAATGACAAATGCAAAAAAAGAAAAAAACAATTTTGAATTGCGGTAAATTATATTGCGGAATGGAAAGGGTATACAACGGTCTGGGCATGCTTGGACTGGCTAGTTTATGAATTGGCTATTTGGTAAACGATATGCGTGAAGTAGTTGGTGGCGTTCAAGGTGCTTTTTGGGGACCGTTGCTAATGCTCGCTAGCTCAAAGCTCGCCCACACAAAGGACACTTGAAAGGGATGTCCAGCCCATAAAGGGGAATGGGCAAGGGGAGGGGCAGATAGAGGGCGAGAGCAGACACAGAAAGCAAAACCAAAGGCCGAAATCTCGCCTCTCGCCTGCTATTTTTTTTTTTTTTTTAGTAGAAGTCAGCCAGCTCCTTGGGGAACGAAATCGAAGTAGATGAGCGCCATTGTTGATGCTGCCATTTGCCGGCCTCTGTGTCTATGTGTCTGTGTCGCTGTGTGTCTGTGTCTCTGTGTGTGTGTGGGTGGGTTGTGTCAGTGTGAGTGTTACTCTTTGTGGCCCATTGTCATTATGGACAGTGCTTCATCAGAGAATGTAAGTCGTCACTCAGTCTATGATTGCGGCTAACTTACCTTGCCCTGCGACGAGGATATCGTTGAGGCCGACGGTGTGCCGGAGGATTGTGCGCTCAATGTGGATCGGTTGCTGTTCGCTTGCATTGCGCAGCTCCTTGGGCTCCTTGGGCTCCTTTGGCACCACTGGCACCTCTAGCTCCGTTCGCTCCTTTGGCTCGTTTGACTGTCGGGCGCAATCAACTCGCCTCCGCTGCAATTCGCGTTGCTATTGTTGGAAACATTTTTGCAATACTGCTCAGCTAAATCATTGTGCAGCTCTTTTCTATTTCATATCAATTACGCTTCATCAGCTTATTATATTTCTCTTATCTCTTATTGCGAATTGGCTGCGAGGTTATGAACAGCTTCCACTGATTCCGCTTCACTATTCTATTCTGTATATTGGAGCGGAGCTAAGCTGAAAATAGAACAAAATGAGAAAAATTGTTCAGTTTCAAGGAATTTGTAAATTAATTAAGTGCAATCCAGTCGGCAGTGACCGACTAGCACATACCTTGACTCCACAGAGTTTGGTATTTCAATAATACGAGACTTCTTCTAGACATAGTACATATGTACATGCGTATACAGGAACACAAGTATATTGCTCTGGGAAATTCAAGTAATTAAACAGCTTTGTTTCTAGATTGATACTTTAGGGCTTAGCATCTAAGGGGCAGGACATCTAAATGTCTGCATGCATGCACCCAATGGTCATGGCTGCTCTAATTGAAGTGGCTTTTAGTTTAACCTAGGATGCATTGGGGAATAATATCTGGCAGGAGAAATAAGTAATCTTTATATCCAATACAGGAAACTGCATGCCAAATTTGATGTTTCTAGCTTTGATAGTCTTTGCTTTAAAAACCAAATAAAAACATCGATTATTATCGATAATAAGCAAATGAGATCAATTATCGAGTAATAATTATAGTACTGCTTATGGCTCAAATTGTCAAATACTTGGATTTAGTATGCGAGTTAGCAGAGCTTTTGCAGAGGACTGACAGACGGACGGACATGGCCAGGTCGACTCATCGAGTCTCTCATCGATACTTTATGTATATACTATATACATATCAATATACCTTGTATTGTAAAAGTCAAAAAGAAATATATTTATATTAAATGGAATTTCTTCAATATATAATGAGAAATACAAATACTGCGCGTCATCAGGATAGCGCACCCTTCATTTTCTCTGTTAATGTATCTAGTTTATATATTTAAAAGAATGTCTTTAAATAGCGTGAGACATTGACAATGTACACTAAAATGATATATTGATTGCTCTGGCTATTTTCATAACATTCTTAAGTCTTCTTTATAAACTTTTAATCGCAATGAACTGTTTATTTAATTTAATATTTTGTGAGCAGTTCATAAGTGGGCTTTAGATGGACTCATATATCCTATTATATTAATGAAATATTTGTCTAATATAATTATCAATTTTGAATTTTAATTTACTTTACTCTAACAATATGTTTAGCTTACGATAAAATATTATATATTTTTTAAAGTTATTTAAAATATTTAAAAATTCACATTAAGAACAAAAATTGTTTTAGATTCCAAATTTTTATAATAATAAATAATTTAAAAAAAAAAATAAAATTTTTTTTAAATACATAAAAAATTAATAACGTTAGAATAAAAAATAAATAAAATAAAAATATTTCAAACAAAAAACTCAAAAAGAAAATTAACAAATCTTTAATTATAACTTTCTTTACTCTTGGAAAATGTATATTATAAAGAAAACAGAGTTTAGGATAACATGATAAAAAATAAATAAAAAAGTTACAGTTGGGTATAACAGACTGCTTAATACTCGTTCAAGGCTCAAGAATTGCAAAGATGTATTTGAAAATCTATGTTTTCGGAAGTGCAAATGTATGAAAGACATATACATAGTATATTGCAAATTTCAAATCTCTAGCTTCGGATTTCATGGACAGAAAACCAATATACTCTGGGTATGAAACAAAAAGAAGTTGATTTTCGTATTGAAAATCATAAAACTGATAACAAAAGAAAATAAATTGATGTCTAATGTAATATATCAAGAGTAAATATGAAATCGATCAAAATTGCCAAACATCTCTAAGTGCGGCAAATCCATTTTAAGGCTTTAAGCTTTGAGTAATTCCAAGCAAAAGGGTAGAAATAATTAACGCAAAACAAAACGAGACTCAGCAAGGCATGGCAAGACAAGACACGAAGCTTAAAAGACCGTGTCAAATTTGACATGCAGTTCAAGCCGAGACAATCTCTGGCCAACAAAGAGCTGACATATTATATAGAGATGTTACGGAAATTGAACACTTTGGAGTACAATGCGCTTTCTGTATTGGGGACAGTTCTTAGCCAAGCGTTTATGCTTTAGTCTGGTTTTAGTTGTTAGCTGACAACCGAATGATTAAATCGAAATTTAAGGCTGTCGTCTATCTGCTAAATAAGTGTGACCCATAATTGTCTCGATTGTCTAGAGTTCCGCTTGGCCGGGTCTCGAGTGCCTGTCAGCCTGTCAGCCTGCAGGGTATGCAACACTTTTTTTTCGGCAATCTAAAGGAAACGAAAAACGTTGGTGAAATGTGCAAAGGAAGCAATAAAAAGAACACACACACACACACACTAACACACACAGACAGAGAGAAAAGGGCTAGCGCTACGTACAGCGACCGCATCCTTCGAGCACAATTCAAAAGAAAATGTCACAATCGCCGTCGCCGCAAACGCCGCCAAGCTACGCCGCAGCTACTGCGCAGCAACTGAGGGCCAAGCAGTTGACTCTCAGCGGACAAAGCGTAATGCCTAGAAATAGGGCTAGGTCATTTACGGAGCCCAAAACTTTGTCTGAGTGTGTGTGTGTGTGTGTGTGTGTGTGTGTGAGCGTGGTAGTTGCTAACAAGGACATGCCCACCAGCACGCATACATACACAAGCACACACACACACACACACAGACACACACATGCAAAGAGACAAGCAGCGCTGCTCTGTTAAAGGATGCTGCTGCAGCATCGAGGGCAGCGCATTTTGCTTGCTTTCGACTACAACGGCTGGCTGTCACACTGCTGGCACGCCCAGCAGCTAAGCAGGGCTAAGCAGCCGCTGCTGCCGTCGCTGTTAGCGTCGCCAGCACAGTCGCAGCAGCACAGAATTTTATGCCAAGGGCAGCAGCCAAAGCAACCCAAAGCACGTTTTGCGGCGCAGACATAACCTCAACTTCTTGCGCGCTGCTTACCACGCTGCCAGCGTCAACTGCGCTGTTGCTGCCATTAGGGCAGCCATTTTATAGGCCAGGCAACAGCTATTTGTGTGGATTTATGTGCACACACACACACACACACACACATGTACATACATATATTGGTATATTAATATTGCAAATTTTGAGATCGCTAAAGAATAAATAAAAACAAATATATAAATGAAAAAAGTTCAATATAAATATTGAATATATTAATATTTATATTATCATTAATTAATATTTATATATGCATTAAATTGGGTTACCCTAGAATTTGATGCTGCGTTCGTTAGGCTAATACGTTGTTTTGTTTTTGAATATTTAACGTTACGTTTCGTTTTGTTGACTTTGTGCGTTTCGTTTTGATACTTGGCTTCCTCCTCGTCGTCCCCATCGACTTAGACTAAGTGTATTGGCTGGCTGGCTGGCTGCAGATTGAGCTTTACGCGCTAATCGTGCACTCTTTCGAGTTGTGCGTTTCGTTTTATTATTATTTGATTGCAATTTGTTTTATTTGTTGCGATTTTCTAGCTATTTTAACTTGACGCTTTTATGGACATGGCTTTTGTTTGGCATACGAGCAGAGTACAAAAAAAATATATAACACGCTTTCGTATACGCGTACACACGCACACGCACACACACGCACACGCACACACACACAGTCAAGCACACACACACACACACACACACACGTACGCACACTTCAAGACACACGCACGCACTCAGCGAGAAAAAAATCTAGTGGCGGCGGCTGCGATGGCAACGCGTTAAACACAAAAAAAATTTGTATATATAAAAGCGTTGCAAATGTAGCAAAATTTGGTGCGAACTATTTTTTTTTTTTTTCGAATGAGCGAACTGAATTTGCCGTATCGTTTAAAAAAAACGCATAACTTGAGCAGCAATTATCAAAAAAAAAAAAAAAAAAAAAAAAAACAAACAACAAAAATTAAAGCGGTTGACAATTATTTGAATAGCAGAACCAACTCAGACAAGAAGTTCCGTTTCCGTTTCTGTTACTGATTGGGATTCTTGCCGTGCAATTTTGCTGCGCACGCCCGCTTTAGCCGCCGTCCGTCGCTCTAAAGTGTGCTACAATTTATGTTGAAATCTTGCGCGTAACTGAACTGAGCGTTGCGAATCGTTTGTACAGCAGCCGCCGTTGCCGTGGCCCGTGCACTGGCGCTGGCTCCGTTTCTGTTTCTGTTTCTGTTTCTGGTTTACGGACTTTGGCTCAGCTGTCAATGCGACAGCAGTGGCAGCAACAGCAGTACCAGCAGCAGCAGCAGCAGCAGCAGCGCCAGCAGCCGAGGATGCTAATGCTAATGCCGACGCAACGCTGCTGGACCAGCCGAGCCAGCGACAAAGTCAACTACAGCGACGGGTCAAAAGAGAGCGAGAGGCCAAGAGAGAGAGAGGGAGAAAAAGAGCGTGAACGCGCGTGCGGTATTGCCGGGATACACAACGCAGACAGCAGCTGCTTGACTACACCTGGCTAAGTAGCATCGCTTGGGCCAATGAATAGCATATTTAATATTCTTTAAGCTATTAATTTTAAATAAAATTCGTATTGCCGCATTTTGGTGGTACGCGACAGTTGAACAGCTTTGAGTTGCCAGAATATTTGAGAAATTAAGAGTTGCCAGATAGAACAAGTTGCAACATCCCATAGAAATAAGCAAAAAGATTAAGCTGTTATTTTGAATGTTTATTTATTTACTTCTTCTTCGGTGATTTTAAAAGATATGACTGTAAAGATATGACATTAAATCAATACCTGCAGATATGTAGACAGACAATTATCCTGATCATCGTGCTAGCTTATGTGGATCTATAAGAATTACAACAATAAATAAATGTGAATAATAAGCTAATAAAACAAGATAGCACATATGTTATTCAAAATGTTATTATAACGAATGTACGGTAGCACTGTTTTTTTTTTTTTTTTTTTTTTTGAACTTCGTTAACAGTGTGCGCAAAGTGAGACATCTGGACGCAGAAATGCCCCACACTTTCTGTTAATGCGATTCAGCGCGATTTCACACACTAAACGTATCAGTGCCAACATATCGACCGACCGCCATTATTGCTAGTTGTGTGTCGGCCGTCTATCGCCCGTCGAAATATTTCTATCTGCAAGTTTTTCTCAACATAAGTTTTTATTATGTTTAAGAAACATTCACGAAAGCAGAAATCAATACACTGCTAAACTCAAAAGTTAAGCAAACGAAATCGAGGCAAGCATCTTGCAACTCCAAAACGACGTTACGTTAACGAAGCAGCCAACGAGCACCAAACAGCAGACATAAAGACTCACATACACTCACGCACGTAAACGATAAAAACGAAAAAAAAAAAAAAAAACTAAAAAACGTCAACTATTTGTAAGAGATACGTACAGGACCAATTCGAAGTTGATCAAATATATTAAAGTCATCATTGAGCTGAATTTAGCTTTACAAAATAAAGGCCGATTGTTGCGACCTGTGCCATTGCCTCTTTCAGTTGAATAGTGTATTTGTGTTCGTGCGTGCGTGTGTGCGTGTGTATGTGTGTATGTGTGTATGTGTGTGGTGTCTCTGATTGTTTTCTATTGTGTGCGCAGTGCGTGCGTTCGTTTGGCTGAGGGGGCGGGTGGGACAAGTGGCAGTGCCAGCAGCAACAGCAGCAGCAGTTAAAGGAGTGAAATCTGTGCAGCCAAATCGGCGAAACAGAACTGTGTAAGTAACAACAAAACGCGCGCATGCTGCCAAGTGGGTGTGGTGTCAGTTGTTGTGGGTTGTGGGTTGTGGAGGGGGCTTGGGGGAGGGGACATGCAGCGCGTCGTTGACTGCCGTCGTGTTATTATTTTTGTTTTTTTATTTCTTTCCATTTGCTTATCAAGATTTTGCGTCATTGCAGTTGAACGGGCTCGAGTTTCATAAAAGAAGCGCGCGTCCATGTTTGAACTCTTAATGCTGGCCGAGAACAGAGGACGGCAACTCGTTTAACAACATCACAACAAGGAGGAGCAGCAGCACTGGCCATGCTCCCCATCAGCGAGGAGCAGCACGTGGACAACAGCAGCAGCAATCAGCAACATGCGAATGTCTCAGATGAAGCCGCTGCAGCGGCCGCGAATGGTCTGGCCGATGATAAGGCAGCACTGGCCGCTGACGCAAGCCTCTGGACAGCACTGTATGACTACGATGCACAGGGCGAGGATGAGCTGACACTGCGTCGGGGACAGATCGTTGTCGTGCTCTCCACAGACAGCGAGGTCTCTGGCGACGTGGGTTGGTGGACGGGCAAGATCGGTGATAAGGTATAGCTACAAAATCAACAGTTTCAAGTAATTAGTCACTCATCAGGTCTTATTCATTTGCCAGGTTGGGGTTTTCCCACGCAACTTCGTAACAGACGCGGATCCATTGGAATTACCGCACGAAATCGACGAGTCGGAGCTGGATATTAAAGAAGTGATTGGCTCTGGCGGCTTTTGTAAAGTGCATCGCGGCTATTACGACAATGAGGAGGTCGCCATAAAGATAGCTCATCAAACTGGCGAGGATGACATGCAGCGGATGCGTGACAATGTCCTGCAGGAGGCCAAACTCTTCTGGCCGCTGAAGCATCGCAATATTGCGGCACTGCGTGGGGTTTGCTTGAAGACGAAACTGTGCCTGGTCATGGAATATGCGCGAGGCGGCAGCCTTAATCGCATACTCGCTGGCAAGATACCACCTGATGTGCTCGTCGACTGGGCGATACAAATTGCCTGCGGCATGAACTATTTGCACAGCGAGGCGCCAATGTCGATAATACATCGCGACCTTAAGTCCTCCAATGTGCTCATCTACGAGGCCATCGAGGGCAGCCATCTGCATAATAAAACGCTCAAAATAACCGACTTTGGCCTCGCACGCGAAATGTACAACACACAGTGTATGAGCGCTGCTGGCACCTACGCCTGGATGCCCCCCGAGGTCATCAGCCGGAGCATGTACTCCAAGTAAGCGGACACAATGTGGACAGCATTCAAATGGAATATATATCAAATCTTGATGTCCTTTTATTGTAGATCGTCGGATGTGTGGAGCTATGGTGTGCTACTCTGGGAGCTGATCACGGGCGAAACGCCCTATAAAGGTTTCGATCCGCTTTCCGTTGCATATGGCGTCGCTGTCAATACGCTAACGTTGCCGATACCAAAAACTTGCCCCGAAACGTGGGGCGCTCTGATGAAAAGTGAGTGAAGTACAGAAAATGTTACATGAGATGATCGATGTTAATATTAAATGCTTTGCAGGCTGCTGGGAAAGCGATCCGCATAGACGACCTGATTTCAAGAAGATTATCGAACAGCTGGAGAGTAGCGCGTGCTCGAAATTTACGCTAACGCCACAGGAATCCTTTCACCACCTACAGGAGCTGTGGAAGAAAGAGATCGCCGAAGTGCTGCACGATCTGCGCGAAAAAGAAAAGGTATCCAGTGACTACACAACATGCAACATGTCTATTCTCTATTTGGGGTGCCTTTTAGGAAACTTTCTCTCTATCTCTATCTCTATCTATCTATCTATATGTCTATGTTTAGTTTTGTATCTCTACATGTACATCTATCTTTCTTAAGCTCTCACACAAACAAAATTGTCTAATCATTTGATTTAACCGCCTTTTTTTCTATCAAATTTTTCCGTCAATATTTGTTACCCAACTCCAAACCATGTTAAGCGTTTCCAAACTATCGAAGAGGTAAGCGCGCCTTGTTCCAAAAAAGGGCAAAACATTTTTGCTGCTCGATTTTGTTTCCGTTTAATTTCGAATTCGCTTCGTTTCTGTTCATGTGTTTTTCGATTTGTTTTGGTCATTGCTATTCGAGTCTTGTGTGCTTTAAGTTTGTCCCCCCTCTCCACCACGCACCACCCTCTCACATATAATTGCATGGATTTGCCTTTTGCCATTTGCCAGACATTTTGCGAGTTTTGAGTCTGAGCGCCCCTGCACTGAAAATCCCCATTTCCGAGTTAATCCAAATGTGTTCGATCCCATAGGAACTGCGCAACAAGGAGGAGCAGCTGAAGCTGATGCAAAAGAAACAGCTGGAAAAGGCCAATAAGCTGTTCGAGCTGGAGGAGCAGCTGCGTCAGCGCGAAATCAATATTATTGGACGCGAGCTGATGATGCAGCCAGTGCCTGTGTCGGTGCCGGTGCCATTGACGCGGAAGCCCAAAAAGAATAAAAAGGTAAAATCCAATTGAAACTCCATATACATATATACTAATAATATTCGTTGTGATATTTGTTACAGAAACCGCTGCAGATATCACTGCCCACGGAGTTCCGGCACACGATTACGGCCGTTTGTGACAAAGTGGAGCCACCCGGTTCGCCCTCCCTCTCCAGACTGCGCATTGTGACACGTAAGTTAGACAGAAGTTGGAGCAAAATTGTTTCCAAATTGACCCCACAGACTGTTTCAATTCCACATGTTTAATAAATTTGATTTTGAGTGCAACTCACGTTGAATACAAAATCGAAACGGAACATTAAAGTTACTAGAGATCAATAGACGGACGACTCTAAGCCCATTGCAAATGGAAATCGAAGAATAAATGTTTATTCTTTTCTCAGTTCAACGAACTGAATACATTTGTGGGTGTTACATTAACAAATGAAACAAATAAGAACTGAAATATAGGTCCTTGTTTATTGCATTACAAATTGACCGTTATATAGACCAGTTAAACGAACCAACGTACGGAATACGTTCCACATGAAACTTGCAGTTTTTACTGTTTCTCCTTAGACTTGTTGAATGCATGATTCGAAATTCGTAGTTGATTTAGCTAAATTGGATCTTGTTTATTTTATTATTATTATCAATAATTATTTTTAATTTCTGATTTGTATATCTTCATTTATTTATAATTTATTTTCCTTTTCTTTGTTTTTGGTTTATTTTCGCTTTGTTTTGTTGGGCTCGTGGCTTGTGGCTCGCGGCATGCAGTGACCGATGGGCACAAAAACAAGACCTGGGGTCCATCGACAATGCACCAGCGCGAACGCTCACTGTTGCCGCCCCAGCTGGGCGGCCAGCCCGAGTGGCCGGCGCAGAGTTCGACGCACTCGTCGTTTAGCAAGAGTGCGCCCAATCTGGACAAGAAACTGCTGAATGCGGCGGCAGCGGCAGCGGCGGCGGCGGCGGCTGCTGCTGGGACAGCTGGCACAGGTGGCACCACACCGACAGCTGCAACGGCAGCAATGGCAACACAATTGCTGGGCAGCTCCAATGTGGGCAGCATTGCCGGCGGCTCAACGCCCACGTCGCCCATGTATTTGGGCGGCAGTGTGGCGGCAATTGGTGCGGTTGGCGCTGGTGTGGCTACAGGTATGCCATATTTAATACTGCATACCAACAACAGCAACAACAACAACAACAACAACAATAGTAATCACATATATAACAACAACAACCACAACCACAAAACTAATACAAACATCATGTCATCCAATGCCTCGCCACGATTAAACGGCAATCACAACAACAACAACAGCAATAAAAATGTAGCAAATCGTTCGCCTGCCACTAACATTTTTGGTCGCGCCCGTAGCCAAGATTATGGTCTGGATCTGCCGCACGGTGGCAACAATGTCATTCACTTGCTGCCAGATGATAGCTCCGAAACGGATACCCTGACGCCAACAACGGGTTGCTTTCATTTCCTAAAGTCGAGCGCCTCCACTGTGGCAATGGCGCCAATTGTGAGCGGATCCCCGTATGGCGGCAGCCTCGGCAACAGTCCGGCGGTGGGCCGTAAAAAGCTATCGCTGGACAGCCAATTCGTGCAGCCCGGCGGCATACAGCTGACACCGGCGACCATGTCGCCGCTGGTGGTGCCGCCGACACTGGAGCGGGGCGATAATAACACTTACGATCGTGCCTTCTATCGGGGTTTGGAGAAGAAGATTTTGGCCAGCAGCGATCGTGTGAACTCCAAATCAAGTGGCGACCTAACCATGTATAACTCTGCCACGCGGCTCACCGAGGCTCGCCCTGAAACGGCAGAGGATGCGCTAGAGAGTCGCTTTCAGCGTAATGCGTCCGGCTCACAGTTTCCGCGGCATTGCTTCTTTAGGCAGCAACCGAATAGCAATGAAGGCGACAACGACGACGATGACGATGATGACGACGATGACGACGACGACAACGATGAAAGGGTACGGAATCAGGACTCGGACCACGACCAGTATGATAGGGATGTAGACGATGAACAGCGCAATATTAACTCTCATTGCTCCTCGGAGCATTCATCCTCAACCGTCGACACCTCAGCCAGCCAGACGCGCGCCAACTGCTCCACGTCGCGCAAAAGCTCGGTGACCTTTCAAATGAACTCCCCCACGTTTGAGACGGCGCCAGCCACGCCCACAGCGACTGCGACAGCAGCGAACGATGTGCAGACGTCGATAGCATCGATCAGCTTCGGCACCAACTACAGCTCCAGCGATAACGACAACGACAACGATGACGACTGGAACGATCAGTTGAATCGTAGCGACAACGAGAACGACAACAACGATGTGGCCCAGAACGGTGCACGGATACATGAGAGCTGCATACTGCAGACACGCCGCATGCAGGACATTCAGCCGCATCCGGATGTGGTCAGGATGAAGGAGTGCCTGCTGGCGGAGCAGCTGCGGCAGGACACCAAGCAAACAAAGAAGCAGAAGCAAAAGCTGCGTTGCATTACGAAATCGAAGTCTGTGGAGGCGCCAGCCAACAGTCAGCAGCAGCAGCAGCAACAGGCGCAACAGTCGCAGCAGCACTCATCGAGCGGCAAAATCAAATCATTATTCAATCTATTCACGCGCGGCTCCAAAAAGAAATACACGAAGCTGTTCGATCAGCAACTGGTCACAGCTAGCAGCAGAAGCGGCAGCATTGCTGAGTTTGGTGCCATCGATCCGTATGAGACGGAACTGCCACTAGCCTCCGGCAAGTCCACAACGGGACGTTCTGCGAAACGCAAAAGCAAAAAGCCCCAAACGCAATCCTGCGAGCAATTGGAACGTGTCTGATTGTCTTGTGCTTGTGCTTGTGTGTCCAACAGTGCGTGTGGGTGTGTCTGTGTCTGTGTGTGTTTCGGCTTTATCTAACAGTTCTATTTGTTGTGTTAGTTGTTGTGGTCAAAGCCGTGCATCGTCGCAGTCCTGCATCAACCAATCAAATACCTGCCCATATATACATATATCTAGCTACACATAGCTGTATGAATATATATGCAGTCAACTATGAGCCCATTGTTTTATATTAAAACCATAGACTAAGTCTAAGTAACCTTCACACCACACACACACACACACACACACACACACACTAGCTCCTTACTGCTTGCATACATCTAACAATAACAATAACAATAACAAGGAAATTTCCGTTTGTTCATTTGATCTATTTTTGTTTGTTTTGTGTGCACCAACGCTCCACATGTGTGTAAGCAAAGCTCGCTGAAGCCCAGACAGATGTTTCAACTGGGAATGAGTCTGCGATGAGTGTATTAAGTGTCCACAGAGAATTCCACTCGAATAATAAAACCATGAAAGCAGTGTTGAAAAGCGGAGAAATGTTGACTCAGCTTGAATAGAGAGAGAGAGATAGAGAGGAGTAGAAGAGAGAGAGAGAGGATTAGAAGAGAGAGAGAGGAGTAGAAGAGATGGAGAGAGAAAGAGAGAGAGAGAGCTATTCAAAAACATAAAATTTTCGCAATTTGAAATTAAAGAAGAATTAAGTTCTTAAAGAAACGTCTATGGCCAGAGCTTGCGAGAAAGACGATTAAGTTGGAACATCTCTGTATATAGTATATACGAGTAAAGTGAAAGTTTGAGTTGAAGACCCAAACAAAAGTGCCAGAAGCGACAGCTGCATAGCTTGAATATTGAATTCGCTCTAGACAGACATATCTGGAAGCAAGCAAAAAACTAGATGAATTGGCATTTGCAATGGGCTCAGGCTACACAAATGAAATTTTATAAAAAAAATATAAATATATATATTATAGTTTATATATAAAGTTGAAACTCAGGTATAAAAACGCCAAGATTATCGGAGAATTATCAAAGCAAAAAGTTTGCTATTTACATAGATAAAGCGACCAGTGAAAGAAACTTAAGCAAATGAAAGCGAACTAGATAAAAGCAAGTTATATGATATGCATATACTTATGTATATCTGGTTCCATAAGATATTTATATATATATATATAAACTGAATGGAATTTGCTTACACAATGTGGAGTGTGGAGAAATCAGAGAATTGTTCGCCACAATATGAAATCTATATATATTTATAAACACTTATCGACATTTAGTTAATGATTTGTATGCATTACTCTATACATATCTAATATTTGATATACATGCAAATAATATGTGAGAAACACGCATATTTGCATAAGAAAAAACTTCAGTTGAGCCTAGCTTTAGTCGTACAGCATTTTTTTTGTTTTTTTTTTTTTTGTTTCTGAGTGCAGCAGCAAGCTTGAAGATTCGCCTGCTTCTTCTTCTGCGCTCTCTGTTCTATCTTGAAATTGTTTTAATCTTTCGATTTTCATCCTTTGGTATTCTTGTGCAGTTTTATTTTCATAGATTTTAATTGAACTGCAATTGGCTTTTATTTATTTTTAGTATTTGATTTAAAAACAAAAAAAGAAAACAGAAAAAAACTGTGATGAAAAATGATGAGAAACCAAACATCAAGAAAAAAAAAAATAAGAAAAACGAAATTTGTTTTATGTATTATTGTATGCAAGCTTTTAATTTTCATAAATACCCTGTAAACATTGACAATGGCAATCGTGAAAGAAACTGAATTTCTGCCCGTATAAAGCGATCCAAGCTCAGCTATATACATATATCATCCATCCACGTGTCTGTCTGCTAAGAATGTTTCGATCTCAAATTTTAAACTGAATGAAAACTCAATTTGCTGCCTTCAGTTGCTTGCACTGTGTACAGGGTATCGGCTAGTCGCGCACCGACGACTAGAGCATTCTTGTTTTTCAATATTTTTTTTTAGTTTATCTGTTTGTTTTTCTTACGTTTTGCCTTAAGTTTAATTTGTATACCTATGTATTTTTCAATTGGAAAAACCAAACAACAAAAACGAGATAATAAAAAATATCAAGAACAACAACAACAACAAGCATACACAGAAACCGAAACGGACAATAAAACATTAAAAGAAAAATAAAAACTAAAAGCGAAAATTTAATTTAGCCCGAGCCTTTGCCTTTAGAGACCTCCCCGGTGTAGGTTGGTTCTTGCCTGCGGTGAACCCTGACCCCAGCCCCAGCCCCCGCCCCCGCTACCGCCCTCTACTTGACCCACTCTCGAGCTACTTACCAACACCCACACACCCGAAGTAACAGTAACCGTTTAGCCACACGTTTCTCAACACTGTTTCGTCAACTGTTCACGCTGCCGCATTGTTGGACCGCCCCAACAGGCTATCAGGGCAACAGCAAGGAGGACTGGCGCTCGGGACCAGCCAACATGCCAATCATGTCGCCATCGCCGTATCTGCTCAGCCGCTTCACCAGCAACGTGCCGCTGCCGACGCTCTACGCCGGCGACGCGGCCCGCAAGCCGAAGCTCTCCGTGATCGAGCTGCTGCTCTACAATATGGCATCGCTGCTGGCGGGCGTCGCTGCTGGCTACGATGTGCGCATGTCCAATGTGTCGCCGGTGCACCCGACGCTGCTCAGCGAGCTGCCCGCTTTGAAGGCAGCGCCGAAGGCGACTAACTCGGAAGAACAGGAGCAGGTGCTGGATCAGGTCGATCAAAGCGAACATCAACTGGAGGCGACGCACCACTTGGCCAACAAGCAAAACGCTGTGCGGTAAGTGCTTGTCAAATGTTATAGAAACTAGGCGTTACATATTTGACAATTGGATCAGTTGACAAACAGTTTTGACATCATGTTTGATGTGTAGAAAATACTTAGCAATCGGCTGAATTAATTAAATTGCCTGTATTTAATATTTAACCAGTTGTCAAATTTGACATCATGTTTAGCAATAAGTAGATCTTGCTAACGTACCTATCAAAATTGCCTTGACCACTTCATTCTCTTGTTAAGCACATATTGGTGAATTTAATTATTTAACATCATGTTAAACTGTTAACAATGACTTTTATGATCTACTTGCCAAGGTCCACATTTATTTTATTTACAACATATTCTTAAATATTTAACATTTAGTTAAAAAGACAATTGAATTTTAACATCATGTTAATATTTAACGATTTGTTTAACTAATTTGCTTGTCAGTTGACATTGTCTTATGGAAACATCTATTTGGTATTTAACCTGTTGTCAAGCTTGACATCATGTTTAACAGTTGGCAGCAGTCGACAGGCATTTGCTAATGTGACTGTCAAACTAGCAATTACCCAGTACATTTTATTCGGTTGTTAAACTCACATTGATCCATTTGCATGTTAAATGATTTGATTGTTAAATACTTAGCGTGAAGTTTGACATTAAGTTTAAATGTAAGCATTAATTTAACTGATTGTTAAATATTTGACATCTTTCAATTTGCCTCGTCCATGCAGCTACTCCGCCCTGGACGCAGTCGCAGGCACAGCGATGGCCACGCCCAAGCCTCAGTCAGTGGCACAGCGACGCGTGGGCGGCAGTCAAACGTATTACACGCCCGTGCAGCGCACGCCCCAGCATCAGGTGCATCAGGCAACGGCTGTGGCAGCAACAACTGTGCCGCAGCCGCAGCCGCAGGCCGTGGCGCTGCTCTATGCCGGCTCACAGCCGCCGACGCCGTCACCGCGCCGTAAGCTAAGCAGCAGCAGCTGCAACAATGCCGACGGCTTCGAGGAGTTCCGCGTGGGCGGCGGCATTGGACCACCGCCGCTGTATGCGCCCGCCGACTATCTGCGCAACGGGCCCAGCTACTCCAACGATGGCGGCGGCTATCGCAATGGCTACTTTGGTAAGCTACCCACTCCAGCTGGCTGGTGGCAGCACAGACAATTGACAATTGATCCATCTCCTTGTTGCAGGCTCCAACTACTTTCCATATCGGCCGGAGTTGAATTTTGCATATGAGCGGGATTGCAAATCGTATCCGGACTACTCGTACGACTACAATCATCGGCTGCCGGACTACTATGACTATCAGTATGAGCCGCCCGTGCAAGCGGTGCAGGCGGTGCAGGTGGCGGCGGTGGCAGCGTTGCCGCCGTTGCAAACGCGCACGCCGCCGCCGCGCGTGCCACAGATGGGCGTCAGTGCGGGCGGGCATCGCCGTACGCCCTCGACGGTATCGAGCAACTCGAATGTGCTGCTGGAGCACGAGGAGTTGCTCTACGATTACAACAATCTCAATTTGAATGTGAATCTCAATGTGGATTACGAGTGCGAGCCGGCGCCGGCGCCGGCGCCAACGTCACAAATTCAACAAACGACGGCCTCGCAGCAGCAGGCGCTGCCTGGAACTGGCACACAGGAGCTCTATGCCGGCTCACCCAAGC
The DNA here is from genome assembly GCA_035045365.1 of Drosophila leonis. Taxonomy (NCBI): domain Eukaryota; kingdom Metazoa; phylum Arthropoda; class Insecta; order Diptera; family Drosophilidae; genus Drosophila; species Drosophila leonis. Next base: position 9,517,910 of record JAWNPC010000953.1, read on the forward strand.
TGATCAATCGCATGCTGCACAGTCCCTTGGCTACCAGCAAATATGCGCCTGTCACACGTCCTGCCAGCCTGCCCTTCGAACAGCACACGCTCAGCTATCAGCTGCAGCAGCAGCAACAACAACAACAACAGCAACAACAGCAGCAGCAGCAGCTGGCACTGCAGCAGGTGGGGATTAGCCAGGGCAAGCTGCGCAGCTCGATGAAGAAGTACAACAGCAATACGCTTAATGGCAGCATCTCGTCGCAGCAGGGCACGCCCACAAATCCAACGCCGCCCGACTCGCTGACCAGCGACGACAGCTCCTATTTGAGCGCCAAGGAGGGCTCCATTGGATCGCAACATAGTCGCGTGCGCTTCAGTCCGGAGGCCTATTTGGATGCCAGCAATTTGCCCGTTGGTGTCTTGGGCAGACGCATGACATCGCCTGGCTTGCAGCTGCCACAACAGCAACAGCAACAACAGCAGCAGCAGCAGCCGCAGCAGCAACAACGTAGGCATCGACATACCTCCAGCGCTAGTACACCATCGCCATCGGCCTCCTCATCCTCCTAGCAGGCGCGTCTGGCGCTGACTCTGCAGTTAGCGCGCAGTCCCGGCGCGGACATTGGCAGCGCCGGTGGTGCCTCCGGCTTGGCCCTGGGCCTGGCCTTGCACCAGCAGCGGGTGCCATATCGCTGGTATTCCGGTGCGCGGCGTTCCCGCTCCGCACACTACGAATATCGCCTCTGAGAGCCGACAACAGACAGAGCTAGCAACAGCGGGTGCGAGTGGGATGGCAAACAGTTTATAAATACATTGATACCTCAAGCATGCGTACATTAGAGCGAGAGACCCACACACACACACGCATACACACAGACTACAGCCTGGTGGCAGATCTATGTTATAATACCCTGATCTGTTACAGTTTATAACCCCGATATATAGTAGTCAACATTATATAATCTCTTGACTTGAGCAATTTGCCTTAAATATATATAGCATGAATATAGAGATTCGAATTCCGAAGAAGCTGCTTCTGACCACATGCTCATGTTAAGTTCAAGCTTATGAATAACTTGATATAAATATATGACTCTATATATATATATATATACATATATATATATATATATAGCATATAGTCGACTGTCTTCAATTGCGTTCTTTGATTAGATGCCACGCCTTATGCCACGCCCCAAAAAAACAATAAGAGCAAACGAGTAACACTAATTGTAATTCGCAACTAACTAAATACACCAATAACAACTCCATTTTTAAGTCTGAAGAAAACGTTTATACATACATACATCTAAATATAATATACATATACATACACATACACATACACATACATATATACATATGTATATGTATATGTATGTGTATATGTAGCCCGATATAAAGACGTTGCTAAATCATTAGCTTTAGTTCCAAGATACAATTTGATCGATTTATAAACTCAAATGATATATATATATATATATATATATATACACATACAAATATATATAGACGTAAATATATATATAATATAGGATTTAATATATAATAACAAATTGCATACATATAAACTATATATACATATATGTGAAACAACAAATTGTAAGTTTTCAAGCCGACAACAAGTTATTCGCCTGAGTATATATATACTCAACAACAGATATGGAAACACTATATATACTGCATATATATTGACATTCTAATGTACTTCAATGTGTAACGCTTATTAAAACCGATCGAGGCGGGCTTAGCGCCATCTAGCGGCAGTAGTTGCAATGTAGAAAGCTGAACTCAGCTCTCTCGCTCCATCTCTTTCTCGCTCGCTCGCTCGCTCACACAGTCTGCATTTGTGTGGTGCGGGCATGCGGCGCTAGATGGCGCTCTCCGGCATATCGAAAATTATGAACTTAATTTAAATGCTTGTTCGAATTATGTTTGTTGAATGAATTGTTTGCAATCAATAGCCTCTGTAGACTGCGATTAACGTTTTAACCTTAATGACAATTAATACTATTATTTAGACAAATTGTTGTACATGCTCACAAGAAACTACAAAAAGAACAAAGAAACAAAGCAATATTTAAAAAAACCAATAATAATAAAAACAAAAGTTCAGCAAATGCTATATAAGACAAATTAATAACTAATTCAATTTGCCTGAGAAGTAACACAAAACTAAATACGCCAATCAAATCAAATCAGAGAAACCCAGTTAACCAATATCATTATCATGATCATTATCATTATCATTATTATTATTATTATGAAAAGTCGTAGCGTAATTGCCTTTTGTTGCACGATTCATTGATTGTTGCTAGTTTTCTGGCTACCGCAGCCCTTAAATATGCAATAATAAATGCTGCTTGTGACTTATTTTTATGTACAAATTAGCTATTAATAATTAACAATTCATTTCAATCATTCAGAGACCAAAAAACCAAAACCAAAACAAAAGACGAAGCAAACAAATATTTAAAATAAACAAAAACTATTTTTATACAAATTATTACGACAATTACTTCTTTTCTTTCTGATGTAACAACTATATTTTATTGTTCGAAATTTCAACCTTAGCTTTTCATCCAGCATATCCTTAGTCACCCCCAACAGACATCGTCTAGTCGGTGTCTTTTTTAGTATATTTGAAATTTGGAATCGATATATGTTCAACCTGTTGTATCGATAAGATATCGAAATATCTATTCATTGTGCTGAAAAGCTATCGTTAAACTCGGAGAGCTTTATTCCAATAGATCTTAAAGGAAACTGCTCTGTATTAGTTTTTATTCATCTCTTCTACTTCTACTATTATCATGACCCATTTTCAATGTGCTTTTATATAGAGTTTTATGTTACTGACAGAAGGACGCATTTCCGCTCTCATCAAGACCTCCTTCTCGAACAGGTATTCTTATGTGTTATCAGTTATGTGTTATCTTTTAAATCATTAATAACGAAGTACTCATCATTCCACTTATATTTCACCCAAAATAGTGAAAGTTTCTCAAATCCATCCAAGATCAGTGTTGGCGAACGTGGTCAGAATGTTTGTCATTCTACAAACTGTCCTATATGCATATATATTATGGATTTGATATAGATCTAGAATAATTCATTGTTTTAGCTAGAAATTAGGCTACACTTTTCACTGAGAGTCAATGAAGAATTTAGTGGCATTCCCTTTCTCTGGCAGGCGACTGGCAGCTAGTGTCTGCTGTTACTAGTCAAACCACCTGATGTACCCCCAAGCAGCATCTTCAGGCTGATCTTCATTTGCTTGGCCAGGTGCCCCAATTGATTCCAGCTTTGTTTTTACCGTTGCCTTTGCCAAAGTGGAAAAAGTGGAATGGAAAGGCAACTGGTCGGCTGGTCGCTTGGTCGGTTGATCGGTTGGCTGGCGCACCTGGCTCACCTGTTCTAGCTTGAATTCGGACGACCAAATGTTCCTCTGCTCTCGAGCTGACAAGTTCAGTGCCGGCCATCAGTCGCAAACACTCGCAACGCGAAAGACTCTCAAAACGATTTCGTTCTCAAAACTTAGATTTTGTGCCTTGTTTTTGTTTTGTTTGGTGCCGCTGTGAAACATTGTGTTTATGTTCTGTGTTGTCTATGTGTTTCAGTAGCTCTGTTTAACATTGTTTAGAGCTCAATATGGAAAGTGCATGTGGTAAGTCTTCAAGGTCTCATCTACCAAATAAGCGATACGTGTACTCGAAGGCAACTCCACGTCCAAGTCCAAGCCAGATCCAGTTTTTGGTTTGCATTTCCGTCTCACCTTAGATTGGCCTTCGCCTATTTTCCAGCTGCAGTTGCCGCCAAAAAACAGCAAAAGAAAAAGAAGAAAACCTGTTGGCGTGTGCCACTTACCCAGTGCAAAATGTAAGCCACTAAAATCAGAACACACAAGAATCTGGCTTGGAGAACGACATTCAGATTGAGATTGAGTTTGAGTTTGAGTTTTGAGTTTGAGCATCTCCATATGATGCTATATAATACACTAGACTGTATTATCCCTAACATATTTTAGCTCTTCTTATCTTATTTTATATTATTCTTCATAATTAATTATCTTCACATTTACATATATATTTGTATATATTATATAGATATTTACTATTTTATATCGAATAATAAATATATTTTTAAAAACTTAATTGAAAATCCTACACTAAAAACACGAACTTCGTGTTCTCTTTGAACGAATTTTGAGATATTCGAAATCAATAAATATTATAAGAAAGGCTCGCTTTCAAGAGATTTGAGATATGTGCAAAAAGGCGGTCTCAATTCAAATACTTATCGATTATTTTATTTGTACAAAGTGCGACAATTACACGAAAATAATCGATACGGAAGGAGCTGAGAGTGAGAGCGCTGAAGAGATCAACCTGTAAATGCAATATCTATGGTCAGATAAGCAGACACATTAGGCATGGGATAAATAACAAAAATATAATTATATACTGTAAGACGATAAAAATTTGTTGTCTGCTCCAGTCTGATTGTCGATTTATTCTGATTCTTCTTTTATACATCAATTTGACTAAAGCTAAACACATACATATGTATGTATGTGTTTATGCAGAAGGCATAAACATAAGATATACATATACATACATATGTACATAGAGTGACCACTGGCGGCAAAGTGCATGCTCAGCGTTCCCACGCACCTCGATCTGTCTTCACATACATAAGTGACCGATCGAGTTTCAAGTGCGCTGGAATATTTATGCATATAAATATGTGTGGTCGCTTTATATATTTATTTGTATGTATTGCGACAATGTGCCACAAAGTGTCTTTTACTTAGATACTCTACATTGCATTGGGTATGTGGTGTTCAACATACCACAATACAAATATATATAAGTTCCCTCTTCAGTTTTGCATAAAATTTGCAGTTAAAAAAACCTTTGAATTTTTGGAAGACATTTTCATTCGCTTTTTATACCCTGAACCCATTGAAAATGGGAAATCAGGGTATGACGTTTTTGTGGAAAGTATGTAACGGGCAGAAGGAGGCGTGGCAGACCCCATTAAGTATATATATATATTCTTGATCAGGGCGACGATCTGAGTCGATTTAGCCCTGTCCGTCTGTCCGTTCGTATGAACGTAGCGATCTCGTAAACCACAAAAGCTAGAGATCTGAAATTTGAAATGTATACTCGTGTATATCATACACAGTACGAGTTTGTCATTTTTTTCGATAGCTCATCCCATTTCCTTATTATCGATATAAATCGATACTTTTGCTTTCTTTTTCAAGCGTAAATTAAATACCGCAATAGCTGTAGATTTCAGATTTACTGTGTACATCCATGTAATAAATACTGACATTTAGTAGTTTTTGCATTTTGGATACCACGCCCCCTTCTTCCCTAATTTGAAAATTTCAATTACTGGAGTCTTGTGCTTCAGTTAATAATGTCATTATTACGCTCTAAAAGTTTGATTACAAAAGTCCATCTAGAAGAAAACGTATTCAACAAATAAGATTCCATAATATAGCCCAATACTGCAGCACAAGCGCAGTCGCTGCGTAAGTTGCGCACTTAGCAGAGCGCGTGCTTATGCGTGCGTCTGCATGTGTGTGTGTGTGTGTGTGTATGTATTGTTTGTATGTATGCATATATAAAAGAAGCGTAAAGTGATTGGAATATCGGAGCTTCGCAGAGTATCTCCTGGTCGAGCAGTCTCGACTAGAGTACTCTTACTTGTTGACTTTTCTTTTGTCTTCCACCTAAATGGCTCGCAACGGAAAAATAAACATTTCGTTTCGTTTAATTCGAAAACGAACAGGCTTTGCTAATAGATTTGAATATGCACAGTTTACATGGGGGCATCTGTAGTTGCTTTGCTACTAGCTTAACTTCGAACATGTTTTGAAGTCTGAAAAATAACAGCAACTAGTATAAATATCATAAAAATTTCAAGCAATTCCTCGAGAAACTCTGAATTTCCAGCGCTAATCAGAGTGACAGCCAAATTTAGTTTGTGTTGCGTTTCAAAATTATTGGTTAAACCTATATATATTATCCATCATTCAATCAAGCCATGTTACGGGCAGGCCGCGTGAACGGAGACCAGGACGGTGCCAATGACGAGCGCATGTGCTGGATCTGCTTGAATACAGATGACGAGTCGCTGCGCCGCGACTGGCTGCAGCCGTGTCGCTGCCGCGGCACCAACAAATGGGTGCACGAAGCTTGCCTCAGTCGCTGGATTGATGAGAAGCAGCAAATCAATCCGGACGTGCCGGTCACTTGTCCCCAGTGCCACACCGAATACATCATTGTTATGCCACCAGTGTGCCGCTTCGATGCATTGCTGGAGCGTGTGGAAAAGACTTATGGGGTGCTGTGCCCCAGCATCCTGATGGGCATGCTGGCCACTGTTGTGTATATAGCAACGCTCTCTTACGGAGCGCTCACATTGCACCAAGTGGCTGGCTACGAGACAAGCATTCAGCTGATGAAAGAAGATCCCACTTTGTTGATGATTGTTCTGCCATCGGTGCCAGCTGCTTTGCTGTTGTTGCGTCGCTTTGATTGGGATAATTGGATGGTGCGCTGGCTGCGCCGTCGACAACGGCAGTCTGTGTTGTTGGAGCATTACGATGAGCACGGGGATCCACTGCCCGGAGCTCCGCTAACTGATGAATATTTCGATAGGCAGGAGCCGGATGAGGATGATATGATGCAGGGTGGCGCGTTGAATGCGGAGAATATTGAGCGAGCCACATGCCGTTTCTGCACGGCTCTCAGCCTGCCCACCTTTGCTGTACTTATTGGGCAGACTCTCTATGGCAATCTAAGCAGCAAGTTGTTGGGCATAGTGTTGGGAGCCTTCACTTTTGAGGCTATTAAGGGTTTAATCTGCGTCTATTTGCGCCAATGCCAATATTATCGCCGCCGTTATCGTAGTGTATTGGACTACACTTCGGAGAATGTCCAGCGGTCCGGCAGAGCCATCTAGTTTTGCCAGAAGCCCATCACATTTCATGTTAATTTTGATGTTTGAAATAAAAATTGTAATTACAACGGAAAGCTGCGCTACCACTAACTGCCCTTATCGATTACTTGAATCGATTGCTTACACAGTCACTGACCAAAATGAGTTACGATCCGCACTTTTATTCTCGATAGTTGAGTACGTTGATCAACACAGTAAAGTCTGCCTGCACCTCTGCGGCTTAATGCTTTCTCGATAGTTCTGAACGTTTGTCAACACCATAAAAAAAACGTTATTGCTTTAAATTTTAATTTAAACCAAAAACCAAAGTTTGACTATGGTATGGAGTCCATACTATGGACATTAAGTTTAAATTATTTGTAGACTGGGAACTGACGCTGAACCAATTGCAAAGCGCGTTTCTTCAGCCAATGGGCTATTCGAAAAAGCCTACGGCCATTGCCAATACTCAGTCTCTTTATGCTGCTGTCCTTGCTGCTGTTGCTATAGTCTATTCGACTGGCAAAACTGAGCGACAATCCAATCGGTTTTTTGATATCACAAAAGAACAGTAAATAGCACACGTGCACGCAGGATGGGTCATGAACGACAAACTCGGTTTGTGCATGCTCCTGCAACATGATTTCATCATGATCCAACAACTGACAGACTACCAGACAGCGAGGTGCTCGACCAAAGCGCGAATACAACCAGCCATTGCAGTTTGTGTCTGAGCACTGAGCAAGTGCCATCTCTGGCAGATCGTAAAGATGCATCGGACTCGGCGTGTCACGCATTATTAACAATCGATAAAGAAAATGCAGCGCACATCCAAAGTAGGCATGACGACTGTCCGGCTTCAAATTACTCGGTTCGTCCTTGTAAGTGACATGCAGGATGTGCGCGGGATTAAGCAATGGGCGTTTTAAATTCAGTTTTTTGCATAGTCGACGTGATTGTCGGCCGTGAACACGTCTCAGATTCGGATATGCCTGCCACACAAGAATCCAGTGGAGCAGGTGAATATAGCCGATACCTGTTTCGGCCAAATGATTGAATCGCTCGTTGCAACTCAGCCTTTGCAGCATGTGGCGACAGCTGGGCCAGGAACAGATAATGCGGCGCAATCCATCTATATCGTAGAACGCATCACCCATAAAAATGGATGGTACAGGCACCAAGTTGCTGCGATATCCATCGCTATGGGCCGCAGCTGCAAACATCAACAGTTTCGCATCACTAGCACAGGCCTGATGCTCGAGGACATTGGTCAAGGCGTCCAGAAGTCGCAGCGTAGCCATGCTTTGCATGCTGTAGTAGTGGCGCGTGTGCGTCAGCTGGTTGTCCGCGCTCAGCGTTAAGTTGCTTGTGGCAATCCTGCTTGTGGGATCAATGATTAGATGAAGTGATTTCTGTGTGTCACACAATACCCTAAGTCTAGTTCAGCTGGCGATCCATCGTCCATATGAATGCTATCGCCGTCGCTGTCGCTGTCACTGTCACTGTCAGCGTAGCCAATCGTTTTTCCGGAAAGACTGCGGCTACCAAAGTTCTTGGTGAGGTTGCGTACTTCATGTTGTTCCATAATTTTTCACACAAATGCAATTTTGTTCTTAAAGAGCTTTGTTCGAATTGTATGTACTGAAGACTTATCTATATATAAATTGGCAATGGAAAGGCTGCTTTGTTAACATTTCCCAACCGAAAGTCGGCGCTTGTTTGTTTGTAATGTTGTGTAATGTGTTATACAGTAAGACTCATTACATTATTGACCTTTAGACAACGCAGCGATATTTATAAATAGGAATAACAAGCATCACACGTCACCAATCTCTCAGATTACAACTGTCGGTTATCAGCAAAACATTTATTTACAAAATAGACGCAAGCACATTGTACGTGGCGCTGTAATATCAGGAAGTATCTGGAAAGTAGAACAACAACAGACACACCCCCTTTACACAGACGCACACTTGCAACGGCTAATGAAAATAAGTAGCTCAAAGCAGTTGCACTTGAATTTCAATTCGAATTTGTAACGGTGCAAAGATCGCTTGAGTGTTTGACAGGATTCGAGTGCATTGTTATCGATATGCCGATATGCTCATCGCTCACGCTCACGCTCATCGAATGCATTCAAAATCTGCTATGACGAGGATGTTTTGCAGTGGAAAGTGTGGAAAATCACATCCATCATGACGCATCTTCGCCTAAACAACAACATATAAGTAAAATATAACGGAGAAATGCGTTGTGTATGATCAACAGGGGTTGATGTCAAAGGGTCATCAGCAATAACTGCGTCAATGTGACGGAAAACTGAGACGAGAGCCATCAATTAATATGCCATCCTCCAACACATGCACACACACACACACACACACACAGAAACAATGTTCGTATGTGTGTCTGTGTGTGTGTGAATGTACGTAGCACCTTCGAGACCTGATAACATTTGTCCCGAGTGTAAAGTACAAAATTCCAAAGCATTAATTCTTGATTGATACGACACGACACAGTCTGTAGAATTTGATTTAATCACTTTCATTTTTATTGTTGCTTTCGTATAATTTTTGAACTAACCGCTAATTACAATAGACTAAGTAAAGCATAATTAAAATCAAGGCGACTAAATCGTCTGCCTCAATACTTAATAAGAAATTAGGGTCATTAGGTGAACAATTCAGTTATCATTTGTTTTCTATTAAACTACGCATATGTACTATATTCATGCGTACTAATGGCTAGACCAACTACTTTAGCTATTAACTATTTAAAACTTTGTTTTACAGGCAGCCTATGTAAGTTTGTATGCTTAAGCTACTATATATATATATATATATATATATATATATATATATATATATATATATATATATATATATATATATATATATATATATGTGTGTATGTGTGTATGTATGTGTATATATATAGTAAACTGCTTAATATAGTAGAGTATAGTGTAGTAATAATGTATGTCTGTCGTAAGTACGAGTTTTAAGTTTAGCAGTTGCTTAAGTTGTTTCGTTGTTCATCTGTGCTTTGAGATTAGTTTGCCATTAGGTTTCGAACTTAATGGCAAATGCCAATTTCGTTTTTTGTTTTTTGTTTCGCTGACGCATTTGGCAGGTTTGATTCGTAAAAGAGCGCAAACAAACTGGCTTTGGCTTCATATGCATTTCCAGCTATATATGTATAAGTAAATAAATAAGATTGATATAGATCGATCTGATATGAAAGTTATCAAGGATGCAGTGAGCTAACCTGCGTCTAGAACTTTTTGTTATCCCTGAGGTAAGCCTTGTGGCGCAAGATTTCCTTCAAGCATATGTCCGACTCGCTGCCTGTGCCTCGTTGCTGGCACACAGCTTCCGTCTTGAGGATGAAGCACTGCGTCTGCACCATATTGAAGAAGAGCTTGCCAATTGTGTTGGCATCTTCGTCGCTGGCCATTTTCAGGCAGGTGCGGAAGCGTCGATCGCAACTGCAGTGCGACAGCGTGTAGGGGCGATAGTTGAAGAGATCGTAGCGATTGGACATGGCCGGTATGTACATCTTGCAGTGATCGTGCTTCCGACAGCATTTGTCAGCCATCGATGCGCCGCCCAAGTGATTGTACGTTCCATTTGCCAAATTGCCACGCCCACACCAGCGTGTGTTGGGCGCTATGAACCAATCGGACACTTGGCGACGTCTGCGCGAGGGCGCGAGCGGCTGTGCGTCCGAAATTGTGTCGTCACCATTATCGTACGATTCATGACGTAGCTGCTGTTGGCCACTATTGCCACTGCTGATGCTGTTTGTTAGTATTGGTGTTGCCGTTGGCTTTGTTGCTGTCGTCGCTGCACTTGCAGCGGCAGCGACATTGGCGGGCAGTGGCAGCTGCTTGGCAGCGCACATCTGCCAGGCGAACACAATTAGGCATAGCAAATAAATATAATTGCAGTTCAATGCAATTGAGTTTGCCATTCTGTCAATTTGTCAGTCAGTCAAAGTCGGCTTTTCATTCAATGTTGTAACGTATTCTTTTTTAAGGTTTCCCTCGTTTCGTTTCTTTGCGTTTGCGTTTGCGTTTGCGGCACGCGTCTCACACTCAAATGTCGCTCCGACTGCGAAACGCTGGCGTTTTATGGGCTTGCACGCTGCAGCTCGACTGGCTCTATTTGCGATTTCGTCGCGCGTGTGCGTGTGTGTTAAGTCTATGTGCAGGTGAATCGCTTATCTTGCTCCCGAAACAGTGCTGGGCAGTGAAACATATGTTCGGTGTGGTGGCGTTCAGTGTTGCACAGCATGTGCAAAAGCTCGCTAATGCTGCACTCGAAAATGCCATTTTGAGTATTTATTTTGTATGAATAAATACATAAATATGTATTATTATTATGTTTGAATTTGTGAAAATGAATATATAATTTTTGGTTACAAACGTATAACCACTGTGAATACAAAAATGTAGCTACCTAACCATATGTTGTATGGTTAGTGATGTGACTTAATAGAATCCACTTACCAACGCTAAAATCTAAGCTAATGGGAACAGCTCAGCTCTCACTCAGCTGTTAAAGGGTTTTAGTATTTTGCAACACTTACCAACAAATAGCATCAATATTTTTGTGTGTGGTCAGGTGAATCGAATTTTTGTAGGAATTTAGGGCTAGCATAGACTGAGTGGCGCGACGCATGCATCTACGTTCTAATGCAATGCAGCGAACTCAACAGGAACAGAAACAATTAAAGCTGCATCAGCAGCAACAGCACACAGAAGACATACAGCAGCAGCATCATCATCATCATCACCAACAACAACAACAGCATAACAGTAACAGCAATGGGACGCACATTGCTGGCTGCAGCAATACCACGCCCACAACGGCTGCAACGAATGTGGGTGGCGGCGCCACAGGACTGACACCGCCTCGTACCTTGGCACTGAATCAAAACTATGCCGCCTCGGACACATCGGGGGAGCACGACGGAGATACGGACTATCCGGACTCGCGGTATGAATGCGCCATATGCATAGACTGGCTAAATGAGCCGGTGCTGACGTCATGCGGTCATCGATTTTGTAAAAGCTGCCTCAGTGATTGGCTGCAGAATCACAACCAATGCTGCCCGCTGGACAATAAGCAGCTATCCGCCGAGCAGGACATTTTTCCCGACAATTACACGCGCCGCGAAATTGAGCAAATCAAGCACAAGTGCCCCAACTCGCCGCACGGCTGTGCCGTTGTGGCCTCGCCAATCGAGCTGCATCGGCACTTGCCTAGTTGCCCGTACCGCCGGCAGCAGCAGCAGCAGCCGCTGGAGGAGAAGTGCCCCTTTGCTAGCATCAAGTGCGATTTCGTTGGCCGCCCAGAGACCAACCAGCTGGAGGAGCATCTTAAAACCGATATGCCCCATCACATGCAGCTCATGCTGCAGGCACTCCAACAAACTGCCATTGAAACTTGGCAGCCGCACAAGCCCAGCTCCAGCTCCGCGCTGGAGAATGGCCACAAAGCTGGCCAGCTGCCACCTCCGCCACAGTATGCGAACGGAGTTGACGAACAAATCGTGCAGACCATGTACCAGCGCATCGTTGTGCTGGAGCAGCGCACGCGCGAACAGGAGACGCGCATCGAGAATCTCAACAAGCAGCTGCGGCGCCAGCAGCCGATTGATGCCCGCTACAGCAACGGCACCATCGTCTGGCAGCTCGAGCAGCTGACCACCCTGATAGAACGACTGCGCGCCAATGCGAACAACCAGGTCTATTCGCACGAGTGCTACACGTCGCCGTACGGCTACAAGTTTTGTGCGCGCCTCAACATACAGCCGCGCAAGCCGCATGTGCTCAGCCTGCACGTGCATTTGATGCAATCGGACAACGATTTCCACTTGGATTGGCCATTCAAGGGCCGCATCAAGCTGTGCATGGTGCATCCGGGCGACGCAAGCCTGTCGCAGCACGACACCATCATGACCAAGCCGGAGATACTCGCCTTCCACCAGCCGCGCGAGGCCATCAGCACGCGCGGCTTTGGATTCCTCGAGTACGCCAACATATCCAACATAATGCACCTGGGCTTCTGTGCCGACAATCGCCTCTTGATCAAGATTGAGATTAACATTGTTTGAATTGGATCGCCTAGACTAGCCACTAGCCATGTGCTCAATATACTTATGCTTATGCACAGGCAAACAATAGGCGCAAAAGCATGTATATTTTATATAGACCTTATACGATCTACAATTATTCAAATCGGAAAGAAACAAACATCACAGCGAAGGAATTTTTATAACATAGTTTAGAAGCGACTTTATCAGACTTATATATAATATATATATATATATATATATATAATGCAAATATTTAGTATGGCATATAGCATACATGTAGTATGATAGCAATTCGAATAGGCCAAACTTTTGTATACATTTTTACATGCCTTTTATTGTTTAATAATGCAAAAGGGAAAACAACATTTAACGTAAATCGAATTAGACTCATTCCATGTTATGTCTCTGTTAACACATTCCAATCAGATTCAATTAACAGCTGACGCATGTTAACATTGATTATCCAGTCAGACTCATTCCGCCCTTATGTTAATAAGTTTTATATTGTGATTTAAATTGATTCACATTTATTTATAATTCACTATTTTATAATTGTGAAACTTTGTTTTGAAAACAGCTCCAGTCATGCTTGATTTGATCAATTGTCAGCACAAAAAGGACGTCCATTATGTTATACAATTATTCTTAGGTGATTTTTTGTTGAATCTTAAGAGCAATATCGATGGCAGCGCAGCATATATACTAGAAATATTAATATTATATACATATACATGTACATATATGTATTGAAACAAGCGGGCAATATATTGCATATACAGATAGGCATATTCATAGCTGTGTAGTAATTAATTAGTGAGAACAACAACAACCAATAATAAAGGACTCTTTTGTACCGAACTCTTGTCGACTTATTGCTGTGCCTACAAACTCTAGTTGAATGGAAGACAGTTTGAGTTGAGTTTTCATTTTGGATTTTAATTAAATTTAATATTTACATATTACATAAAGCCCTTAAGCCAGAGACTAAAGATTTGCCAGATTAGGTCACATGCCAGCTGCCCGCAGCTGCAACGGCAACAACTTCCACATGGGCTGTGTGCTGCCCCTGGAGCAGCTCAATGGTGACAGCCTCCTCCAGCAGTTGGTCAGTGTTGCTGGCTTGCGCGACTTCGACAATTTCCACATCGACTGGAGCTGCTTTGGCCTTGGCTTTGGCTCTGGCCCGTGCCGACTCGTGGGTGCGCATGTGGGCATTGAGGCCGCCGGATTGGGCAAACATTTTGTTGCACAGCTTACACGAATATTTGCGCTGCTCGGAGTGCAGCAGCTTGTGGACGCGCAGCGCTTTCTTGCGCTGGAACGTGGAGCCGCAAACATCACAGACGAAGGGTCGCAGACTCGTATGGGAGACGGCGTGCACGTTGAGATCGTGGAAGCTGTAGAATGCCTTGCCACACACCTCGCACTTGGCCGGCCGTTCGCCAGTGTGTCGCCGCATGTGGGCAGTGAGCACGCCGCGATCGCGACATGGACGACCGCACACCTCGCATATGCAGGGCATGCGACCGGTATGGCATATGTTGTGTGAAGTTAGCTCCTTCTGTGTGTAGAAGGTGGCCTCGCAATCCGGCTGCTGGCATTTGTACGGCTTGATGCCACTGTGCCGCTGGCGATGGCGCATCATGTTGCCGGATTGAGTGAAGGGCTTGCCACAGATGTCGCAAAAGATGCCCGTGTGCTTCCAGCGATGGCCACGCAAGTCGCGCTCAGTGCGAAAAGTCTGATTGCATTCAGTCTCGTCGCATTTGTAGATCTTGGCGGGGTCCTTGCGCGTTTTTCTGCGAACGCTTCCCACTGCTGTTTGCATCAAAGCAGCATCTGCTGAAATTCTGTGCGGCTTTGCTGGCTTGCGGAAATTGTGCTTGCTGCGCTTGTGGCTCTGCAGGCTGCGCTTGGTGTTGTAGGCGCGATCACATTGGTCACACTGGAACAGCATGTCTCTTGTGTCGTCTTCCTCGTCATCATTGTTGTCAGAGTTGGAGTTCTCATTGCGTTCGAGGCGAGCATCGCTGTTGTGGCCGTCCCCCGCCACCCATTCAATATGCTTGTGCATTGTCCTTTCATTGACTGAGGCTCGCGTTGTTTGTTGCACTAGAATATTCTTGAGTGATGCTTCTCGTCGCTGGCGTCTGGTGGCAATTGAGCCATCTATCATAGCTTCAGATGCCGTAGCATCGGCATCTTTATCAGTCTCGTGTTCCCGGTCAAAAAGCGCTATCTGGGCCAAATCCACGTTCACGTGGTCATTGGACTCGTGCGTCTCGTCATGGGCAATGGGGTCGTTCTCGGATTTAATGGCCAGCGGTTCGACATCCACCTCCACCGGTGCATCCAGATGCTGCTCCTCGGCATGTGTACCGAACAGCTTGCAGTCTTCAGTCTCCGCCTCCGTCTCCGTTTCTGTTTCCTTCATATGTTTTAGTTGAAAGTGTTGAGGAAATCCTTCATAGGGAACCTGCTGGCTGCAGAGCGCACAGCAAACATCGTAGCTCGTTGGGCTAACGCAAAGCACCTCGCCGCAACGAAAATTAGAATACGAACGATCAAAATCAGGTTGCAATTTAATCATCCTGTGGCACACTGATTACAGCAGCGTCGCTCTAAAATTCGGCCCATTTAACTTTGGCGTCGTATCAGGCTCCAAATCAAAGCCGCCGTCGCACCAAACACTAGACAGCTGTACATCGATAACATACTCGATTAATAAAATTGTACCTAGAAATCGATGCTTTTTAATGTTTACATTTTAGTAAATATGAATAAACAATACAAATTTTCATTAAAAGAGCGGAATGAATGCGATGCGTAACTATGTACTAAAAAAACTATAGAATTTAATATTTTATTGTTAGAATGGTAAAAACTAGTAGTTTCAAATAACCGCTTAGCTATGAAGTATCGATACTAAATCAACAGCAACTTCAATACAATTTGATTGTTTATTTGATTGCTTTCAGTGTTGTATTACAGCCCTTAGATTGCAATTTTCGCATTTCGCACACTGGCAGCTGCCGCCCGTTGTGTATTCGTGTATATACACTTTTTTCTAACTGCAATCAGTATATTGATTTTTCGCCCCCGCTTTTACATTGAAGTGTACGGCACAGGCAGGGATAAACATAAAAATCAGTTCTCAACATGTCCGAGTGCGCCGCTTCAGCTAGCAATGTCAATGCCAATGAAAAGATGGCAAGCTTGCTGAAAGAGGCGGAAAATTTGAAAGCAAAGTTAGAAGAGGAGCGCCAAAAGCTAAACGATGTCAATCTCTCAAACATCGCCGAAAGGCTGGAGCAGATAGCCTTCGTGAATATAAAGCCACGCAAGGTGCTCAAAGGTCACCAGGCGAAAGTGCTGTGCACCGACTGGAGTCCCGATAAGCGACACATTATCTCATCATCTCAGGACGGGCGCCTCATAATCTGGGATGCGTTTACCACGAACAAAGAGCACGCTGTCACAATGCCAACCACCTGGATAATGGCATGTGCGTATGCACCATCGGGCAATTATGTGGCCTGTGGTGGCTTGGACAATAAAGTAACCGTATATCCGATTACCTCCGATGAGGAAATGGCTGCCAAGAAGCGAACTGTTGGCACGCACACCAGCTACATGTCCTGCTGCATCTACCCCAATTCGGATCAGCAAATACTCACAGGCAGTGGCGACTCCACGTGCGCTCTTTGGGATGTCGAATCTGGCCAACTACTACAAAGTTTCCATGGCCACTCCGGCGACGTGATGGCCATTGATTTGGCGCCCAATGAGACGGGCAACACCTTTGTCTCTGGCAGCTGCGATCGCATGGCCTTCATTTGGGACATGCGCTCTGGCCATGTGGTGCAGTCCTTCGAGGGCCATCAGTCGGATGTGAATAGCGTTAAGTTCCACCCATGCGGCGATGCCATCGCCACAGGCTCCGACGACAGCAGCTGCCGTCTGTACGATATGCGCGCAGATCGCGAAGTGGCCGTCTTCGCCAAGGAAAGCATTATCTTTGGTGTCAACTCGGTGGACTTTTCGGTGAGCGGACGACTGCTCTTTGCTGGCTACAATGACTACACTGTCAACCTGTGGGACACGCTCAAATCCGAGCGCGTCTGCCTTCTGTACGGTCACGAGAACAAGGTCTCCTGCGTGCAGGTCTCGCCCGATGGCACTGCGCTGTCCACTGGCAGCTGGGACTACACCATCCGAGTGTGGGCCTAATCTCCCCTATCTATGTCTGTGTATAATATAAATGTGCATATGCCACATATATCTGTAAATTGAATCTGTTGAGCGAGCACGCCTCTGCTGTTGTTTCTCAGCTTTCAAGCTTTTTTCTCTCTCTCTCTCTCTCTCTCTGTGTGTTACACCAAATACTACAATATATACTTTAAGTATGATACAAAAGCAGGCAAATCGCACGCAACCAATCCAAAGAGAAACAGCTCGTGTATATCTATGTAAACATATTATGCGCCTAGTTCTAAGTTCCTGTTCGAAATAAATGTTGAAGCGAAAACCAAATTCTTTAAGCGTTTCTCTCATAAACCTATAGCAGAGGACGTTTGTCATATGATATCATATGATATGATGGAGTCGAACAAGAACTCTTTTGATAGATATCTCTCGATATTTACAGAGGACGTTTGTCATATGATATCATATGATATGATGGAGTCGAACAAGAACTCTTTTGATAGATATCTCTCGATATTTACAGAGGATGTTTATGATATATGATATGAAAATTTATAAATATATATAATAATCTTTTGATGGAGTCGAACAAGAACTCTTTTGATAGATATCTCTAGATATTTACAGAGGATGTTTATCATATTATGTGATATATGATATGATAATTTATGAATATATATAATGATCTTATAATGGACTCGAAGCAGAACTCTTTTGATAGAGATTTGATGTATATATAGTATCAGTTAAATCTGATGGGTTAATTAATGTTAACCATATGTAGCTTATTAAGGCGAATCAAGATTTTTTGAACATATTTTCTTTTGGAACATTTATTATGATAGACAACATCTACTGATAATAATATATATGTATATTATAGCTTAATTATTATAGGTAGGGTTTGTGCATATTTCTAACATTTAGAGAACGCGAAAAAAACTGTACAATTTGCTTAGTATAGGGATGCTAAAGGATACTAATGGGGTGGACAGGATAGAGCTGAGCCGCTGTCAATAATGCCATTGACGGCCTGTGCCTTGTGGCCACGCATATGGGCTGAGAGTCCCGCTGCCTGGGCATACGCATTGCCACAGATTTTGCACTTGAACTTCTTGATGCCCAAATGCAGATGCTTGTGATGGTAGAGAGCTTTGGGGCGCGAGAAGGCGGCCTCGCAGCTGTCGCACTTGTAGGGCCGCTCCGTTGAGTGCATGGCCTGATGCTCATTAAGCAGCGACTTGGAAGCGAAGCAGCGTGCGCATGTCTGGCACTTGAACGGCTTCTCGCCCGTATGCGTGCGTCGGTGAACGATGAGTGCATCGCGGTAGCGCGAACGATAGCCGCACAGCTCGCACACATAGTTGCGCTCTGTGCTGTGGACGCGACGATGGGACGTTAAGTTGTGCTGGCTAACAAAGGATTTGCCGCAGCTGTCATGCTCGCATTTGTATTGCCGTACACCCGAGTGTCCCTGCATATGGCGTAGAAGATTGCGTGAGCTTTTGTATACCTTGCCGCACAGGTTGCACGTGAACTCTGTGTGGTCCTTACGACGATGCGATATCATGGCGCGCTCTACGTCGAAGATAGCATCACAATCGGTGCACTTGAAGCCCTTCGGATGTGGATGCCGCATCTTGACATGCATGTTTAGGTACTTAAGGGTCGTGTATTTGCCATTACAGTATTTGCATTGGTATTCCTTGGGCTGACGTTCTTTCTGCAAAGCATAATGAACATAACATCCACAACATGAGATGCGTAACTCACCTTGAATACAGATTGCGTTTCCATTTCGCTATCAGCAGCATCGTCATCATCATCATCATCACTGAAGTTCTGCTGGGCATCTGTTGTGGCTGTTTCCAGTTCGTCTGCACTATGGCAGCTGTCATCCTGCTCATCCTGGTCATCCTGGTTATCCTGGTCATTTTCGTTTCTTTCCAGTTGGAAATTTTCTAGTTTGACCTCATTGAATGAACAGACACGCAATGGTGGAATGGTCGCTGCATCAGCGACGTTGTCGTCTTCATCGGATCCATCGCTGCGCTCGTCGTCGCCTGCAGTTGATGTTGCATTTACAAGCGGCAGCTGTTTGTATGCATCATTATTATTGGCTTTGGCATTCGTGCGCGGTTTGCCCTGCTTGTCGAAATGCACATTGCGTATGTGCATCGAGAAGTCATCAAAAGCAAAATGTTTCATTTCGCAGAGGCAACAAACCAGCTGGAAGCTGCAGAGTTCGTTTTCGCTTTCGTAGAATATTTCTCCACATTTTGGACGCAGTTGCTGGTTGACATGCAGTCGCGAGAAGTCCACATTGACTAGACACTGCTTTAACATGCTGCGAATTCTTTTATTTTAACATTTGCCATAAAAACAGATATAAACAAGTTAACACTCTCTCAACCAAATACCAAAACACTGCATCGATAACACGATTTTCATAGCAATAGCAGTGTTATCGAAATGGGGCAGTGTTGATAAATATGTGCGCGGGCTAATTTAAATTCGGTTTGATTGTTTGGGGTACTTTGAAATTGGTTGTGGCCGTTGCTCGCTCGTTACGCTGGCGATGCCAGCGCTTGTGCTGCGCATATCCAGCTGCCTGCGCATAGGACTTCTCACATAGGCCACACTTATATTGCTTCACTTGAGCATGGAGCGGCTTATGGTGATAAAGAGCGCGTGCACTAAGGAATCCTACATTGCACTCCATGCACATATGGCGATTGCGGCGATGATCTGTGTCCATATGACGCTCGTTGTGTGTGGTTAATTGATATCGCGCCACGAACGATGCATTGCATATGTTGCAACGGAAGGGTTTCTCGCCAGTATGACGTCGCTTGTGTACCTTCAAATTTCCAGGTATGCGAGTTCTGTATCCGCATTGCTCGCACATATGACGCAGTACGTCCTTTCCAGGGTCAGCGCACTGGGCATGATCTGAGTTTTGTGAACATTTGAAGCTTTGCTTCTGTTTTGTATTTGCCTTGGTCGCTGTCTTCAATAAAAAACTTGTCATATATAAGCATTAAAATTGTCATTCAGACGTTGCACTTACCACAACCTCACCGGCCATTGTCACGCACTACATGCTAAATTTAATCGTTGGCATTATGTTAAACACGCGATTTGGCATTTGTGACTCGATTAATTGTTGTCAAAAGAAGCTAAATTTAAATTACAAGACAGCCAACCACTCCCTTCCCCTATAACACTTACAGCGCACTCAATGGAATCGAACTAATTTTGATAGGCAATCGTCTTGAAAATCGATTGCATTGTTTCGATTGGTCAATTTAAAAAGAATTGAATTGAAAAAATCGAATTCCTTTCGATTGACGATCAAGTTCAAAATCGATTTTAATAATACTTCGATTAGTGAATTTGAAATGCCATCAATTAAAAACGATCAGATAAGAATTTTAATAGCTTAGAATATATGTATGTATGTACATATGTATATGAAAATGTACTCTGTACTTACACATAGATATGTATGTATGTATTTCGCCTAAACTATGCCTGAGTGCTTACAGATAAAAACATAACGAGTAAATAGAACAAACATACTACATAATGGAAGATAGTGGATGCTATAGCTCAGCCATTGAGCTCGTCGTTGCGATGCTTCCGCATATGCCCCGCCAGACCTGCTGCCTGTGCATACTCATTGCCGCACAGCTTGCACACAAATTGTTTCGTGGCCGCATGCAGGAACTTGTGATGGTAGAGTCCCTTCTGGCGCGAGAACGTGGCGCCACACACCTTGCACACATGCGGCCGTTCCGTCGAGTGCATGGCCATGTGCTCGCGCAGACCCGAGTGGGATGGGAAACGCTTGTCGCACACCTTGCAGCCAAACGGACGCTCGCCCGTATGACTGCGCAAGTGGACGCGCAGCGTCTCCTTGTTGCGGCAGCTGTAGCCACAGCTTTCGCACACAAAGTTCTTCTGCTCCGAATGCACCTTGCTGTGGTTCCGCATGTGCCGCGTGGTGAAGAAACGCTTCTCACAGCCCGGATGGCTGCAGGGCACATCACGCTCATTCGTATGCTTGAGCTGATGGCGCTTCAGCTCGTGGCGTGTCTTGTAGCGGCGATTGCATACCACACAAGGCGCACCGCCATGCACCTTGACCACATGCTCGTCCAGCAGGCGTAGGCGCGGCAACTGCGCATTGCACTCCAGGCAGACAAAGGCGTCGCTCAGATTGATGTCATGATCCCGTTTCACATGCTGCCGCAATGTGTATTTGCCGTGGTAGACCTTCTCACAGTGCTCGCATTTATATTTGGTGGATGGCTTGGGCACATGCACCTTGGGCGGCTCATAGTCCACATCCACATCCACATCCACATCCAGGTCGTCTTCTGAGATGGCATCTGCATATTTGTGCTGTCGCTCCATGTGGCGCTGCAGCGACTTCTTGCTTTGATACGTCTTATTGCAGTGCATGCAGACCAGCTGCTCCTTTGGGGCTTTTGGTGCTGCCTCCTGTCGCTGACCTATGTCATCTGAGTTATCAGCATCCGATCCAATGTGCTCATTGTAGAGGAGCTCCGTGGACATATCCCATTTCATAATGCCAACGGGATCCTCCAAATCATCATCGTCCTCATCGTCGTCGTCGTCGTCGTCGTCCTCATCGTCATTGTCATCGTCCACCAACTGTTTAGTTGCGCCCAGAAACGCAGTGCCACTGTTGCCAGCCAAGTCGTGTTCATTGGTCGTCACTTCATACCAGGAAAACAGATTCGTTTGTGTTGTTGTGGTGCTGTTGTCCATGTCCTCCTCCTTCGGCAGCAGCACCTCTGCCGTGAGCAGGCCATTCTCAAAGTGCTCGTTCTGTATGTGCAGCAGAAAGTCGGCAAACACAAAGCTCTTCATATTGCAGAAGGCGCAGTCGATGCGATAGCTGTTGAGACTTTGGAAATATACCTCTCCGCACTTGGCATTGGCAATCCCGGCAAATGTGTCCGGCTTGAGTGCCTTCAGCATTTTCAATTTGTTATTCGATCCGTTGCTGCTAACTAATAAGCATTTGTATAAGATTGTCGAATTCTGATTAGACTGCACCAAAAGCAACGCAAACAAATCGTGTTGTCTTTTCAATTCTGACTGCCTGGCTTAACAGCTGTTTCGCTTTGGCATTATACAGCACTGTCTTTTTAAAGGATGCAGCAGGTCTAATTCACTCAATTGGCTGGCGCCAATTGGAGTGCTACCCAATGTAAGTTATCTACAAAACGTCTTATTCTTTGAAGCCTTCAGCATTTTGAATTTGTTATTTGAAATATTTCTTAATTAATAAACATTTATATATAATTTTGAAATTCTTGTTGGATTGCAACAGGCGACGTTCAATATTTATTATTTTTAGCTAAGGACTGCAATGACCTGCAAATGTATATAGACGATTAAATAAAGATCTAAGGATATATACAATATGATTTTTTTGCTTTTCTTGAATTTGGATGGCGCAAGCTTAGGCTGTAAGTGCTATATGATTATCATTATTTTGTTAAAGGAAAACCTATGTATAAGTAAGATACAGTAGACACTACAATTTTATTTAATAACAACATAAATATACATATATAATATATAATTTTAATTTTAATTATTTATTGCAACTTCGGGCTTCACATGAATAAGCTGGTGCCGCTGCAGGTGATTGGCATCCACAAACTTTTTATCGCACTGCTCGCAGCTGTATTTGGCTAGGCGATAATGCTTCTTAAGCTTGTGGGTGCTCAGCGTGGAGGCACTTCGATAACTGTTGCTGCACAGCTCACAGGAAAATGGCAATAGAGCGCTGTCTGCGGGATTCTGGAGTTTTTGGATGCCGACATTCGCATGCATCTTGCGCTTATGGGTGTCCAGTTGGTTGCGGGTATAGAAGCTCTTGTCGCAGCTGGTGCAAGCCCAACTGCGTACTTGTGTGTGCCGCAGCTCGTGGCTGAGCAGGGCACTGCGATGGGTGAATAGTTTTTCGCAATGCTGGCATTGGAGCTCCTTACGCTCCTCATGGGTGCGCAGGTGACGCGTTAGTGTGGAGACGGCTCGAAACTGTTTGCCACACATGTCGCACTGATGGGGTTTGCTGCCAGTGTGGATATTCAAATGTGTGTCCAGCAGATGGCGGCGTCGAAATGTCCGCCCACAATATGTGCACGTATTTGGTCTATTGCGTGGCTTGTAAGGACGGCGTTCAGGCTGCTTCGGCGATGATTCCTTGCAGTTGGATTCGACAAACGTAAGAGCATCATATCCAGTTTCTGTGATCGTAGGCAGCTCTGGCATCGGTGGCAGCTCAACAACAGGCTCATTTAAACAGTCAATAGGTGCCGCAGAGTCGTTGGCTTTATGTCTTACTAGATTTTTTCGTATCTGATCTTCTTCGATATGGAGTTCTGGATGCAAATGATCAGTGTTAAAGTGCCGTTGGAACGCAACGTAGTCCAATAAAGAGATGCCGCAAATACATTTGATCAGGAAGTTTGTTTCTACTGAAGTGTCGCAGTGTATTTCGGCGCATTTTGTGTTTATGTTTATGCTTAGAGCTTCGACCATTTCCCAATTACAACAAATCAAAACAAACAGTAGTGCGGTAGTTACCAACACTGAGCTCCATCTTCGTGCAATATATCGATACTTTTGAATGCCTATCGACAACTGCAACACGCGATTCGTAATTGTCCGATTGCATTGCAAATTCGTATACGTCTTCAGTTATCGTTGTATTAAATTGAATTAGGTGATCAGCAAACGCAGACACGACCGGCAACATGCATCCCGATCTCACCGAGCGCATCCTACAGCATTTGGAGACAGTCGACAAAGTTGATACACTAGAACTTGCCACGCAGTTCAGTGTGGACCATCAGAAAGTTGTCGGCGCGTTAAAGAGCATACAGGCACATGGCGATCTTGTCATCGCTGAGACAGCCACCCAGAAGAACCTCGAACTAACCGACGAAGGCCACTCCGTGGTCGAGAAAGGCAGCCATGAGGCCATCGTCTATTCTTTGGTGCCGGCGGAGGGCATCGCTCAAGCAGCTCTGATGTCTGTCGGAGGACCCAATGCTAAAGTGGGCTTCAGCAAAGCCATGTCCCAGGGCTGGATACTCTTAGATAAGAGTGTAAATCCGCCGCTGGTTAGGCGTAAGGTGAATCAGATTGTCGACAATGTAAAGGAGCAGCTGGTGCTGGTGGCTAGCGGCAACACGCAATTGACTGCCAAAGATGTGGCCGATTACAAGAAGCGTAAACTGCTGCAGGAGACAACCATAAAGAGCTTTATTCTGAGCAAGGGGCCAGAGTTTTCCACGACGCTGACTAAGCTGGAAACGGATCTTACCATGGATATGCTGACCAGTGGTCTATGGCAGCAGCTGAGATTCAAGTCATACAACTTTGATGCATTGGGTGCGACACCGACTCGCGGTCATCTACATCCGCTGCTCAAGGTGCGCACTGAGTTTCGTCAAATCTTTTTAGAAATGGGATTCTCAGAAATGCCCACCAACAACTACGTGGAGTCTTCGTTCTGGAACTTCGATGCCCTGTTCCAGCCGCAACAGCATCCAGCACGTGATGCGCACGATACATTCTTCATCAACCATCCGGCGCAGAGCCACAAGTTTCCCCAGGAGTACCTTCAGCGGGTAAAAGCCGTGCACTCCAAGGGTGGGTACGGATCGCTAGGCTACGGCTACGACTGGAAGTTGTCGGATGCGCAAAAGAATCTGCTGCGCACCCATACGACAGCTGTGAGCGCACGGATGCTATTCAAGCTAGCCAGCCAGGAGGGTGGCTTCAAGCCAGCGAAGTACTTCAGCATAGATAAGGTGTTCCGCAATGAGACCCTAGATGCTACCCATTTGGCTGAGTTCCATCAAGTGGAGGGCGTCATCGCAGATGTTGGCCTAACTTTGGGAGATCTAATTGGCACGCTTTATGAGTTCTTCCGAAAATTGGGCATTACTCAGCTGGAGTTCAAACCGGCATACAATCCATATACGGAGCCCAGCATGGAGATATTCTGTTATCATCCTGGTCTAGCCAAGTGGATTGAGGTGGGCAATTCAGGCCTTTTCCGCCCGGAAATGCTCCGACCCATGGGCTTGCCAGAGAATGTTAATGTTATTGCCTGGGGTCTGTCACTGGAAAGGCCCACGATGATTAAGTACGGCATTAACAATATTCGGGATTTGGTCGGCCCAAAGGTCGATCTAAAAATGGTTGAAGACGGCCCTATTTGCCGATTGGATCACGTGTAGAGCTGTATTTACTACTTTAATCATCATTTTCCAAATACATATATTTAAACAGTTAAATGTTCCCGCGTTTCAAACCCTCACGCAATAAACCAACACTGTTTTGCAACACCGATAGATTCGGAGAAGTAACATTACTGCCAGCTGGCAATCGAAAAGTCATTACAATAAAAACGTAAACAAAAGAAATATCGGAACTGAGGTTTTCAGATTTGTTTTTTGTTTCTCTTCAAAAAGAATTAATTTTTTTTCTGTAACTTTGCCACTGTAGATTATGGCTGACGCAGATCTCGAACTGGACAAGGAGAACACACAAACACTGCAGCAAGCTATTCGTCTGAAGTTGGGCAGCCAAATTGCCAGTGATCCAGCAAAATCTCACATTTCGATTGGAACAAAATTTGTTATACCACAACTGAAAAACACTAGCAAATTAGCCAGTGCCGAGCTGGTGGAGCACAATCGCGCTGCGGCTGCCCACAACGAGCTGCTACTCAATGCAATCAGAGCTAAACAAAGCGAAGCCAGAGCTGCATCATTATCCACCAAAGATAGCGCTGTTCCCCGATTTACCATACCCAATCTGCAAACGGCTTCGGGAGGGACCCTCGAAGAGTCTCCACTTCAAAAACTGTTAAGCCAACAACTAAAACAGAACAATTCATTGGAACTGACTCAAGTGGTTAAGGGAGTGCGCAATCTTAAAATTACTACCGACGACAGTGGGGGCAGTGCCAAACTAAGAGCCACACAGGAAAATCAAACACAAGCACCTGCGTCGCATATTATCGATCTGACCACAGCTCTAATAACTAGACATAAGGATGATCCACCACGCGAGGCGGCAAGCAAACTGCGCCATAGGCAAGCAGCCGCAGCTGTGCAGCACTTCGATATTCCATTTATCAGCTGCGATCGTCCCTCACTTGGCGTGGTGTATGGGAAACGACAGAGCAGTATTTCAGGCGATTTGGAGCCACCTATGAGAATTACACAGAAATCAAGTGAAATTGGCAGCATAATGGATGCAGCGGTTGGCTATCCACAACCACGGAAGCCGCATCTTAAGTATGCAGCATCAGCAATTGAACTGCGAAATCTGAAGTTGTATAAACGGGAGGATTATGGTACAAATATTAAACGATTTCGCTTTGATACTCCGTCACCCGATGATATTGTGAAGGCGTCTCTGCAGAAATCCCTACGCATATCGCGCACATAGTCCTAGTAGTATCTATGCTGTATGCCTAAGTGTACAAATTGACATTAAAAAAAATGATTAAATATACATATATTTCTCGTGATGAATTCACATCGACATCGAATCATTTTGATTGTGCGAACGTTCGCTTAATCGATATGTTTAGTAACTATCGATAAGCAAAAATACATCGCTCTCGCTGAATACATAATTTCAGACAAAAGAACATACACATTCACGCACACACATATGCACACAGCAGTAGACATAGGCACAGACGAAAGAAGCACAAGTAGCAGAGGAGAATGCGAATAAGAACTGCGTATATGTATGTGGAAATACAAAACAGTAGACACAACGAACGGTGTGCTTTTTCGGCATAGATCTCAGGCCTCAGACGCATTAAATTCCTTCAATTAAAACGCACAAGCTCATAAAAAGAACGTCGATAAACAAACCGTTGGCATAAATTGTGATCAAACAGCTGTGAAAGTGGAAAGGGCACTAGAAAAGTAATCATACAGTGCGAAAGGTCAGCAGCAGTAGTAGTAGCAGCAGCAGAAGCAGCAGCAGGAACATTTCGCTGTATATAAAACTGTGTATGCGTGTGTGTGTGTGTGTGTCTGTGTGTGCATGTGTACGTGTATATGTGTCTAGCTGTCACTTTCTTGCGCGCGCACAAGACATACACAAATTGAAATCAGCGACCACCCCTCCCCCACAATCCAACCAAAGACAAAACTTGACGTACGCGCCCGGTTCCGGTGCAATCGTGCCACCAACGTTGGTCAGTTACCCGTCCCTAGACCCGCCAACAGCACAGCACAGTACAACACGGTTGCAATCACACACATATACAAAATATAAAAAAAGGAATATACAATAAAAAAGAAAAAGTGGAAGTGGAAGTGGAAGTGCGCGTTGCTGTTGTTGCATTTCCTTTTCAGCTCTGCTGCTCTATCTATAAGATTATCAGCCACATTCAGCTCCAGGCATTTAATACAGGTGCCGGTGCCAACTTTGCCGTCGTGCCGCTGTTTACATGTGGAAGTTGTTGTACAGGTAAAGCTCGTCTATACATACATACATACAATCCATAGTTACACTTTTTGCATGCGTTCGCCTATGTGTGTTAGTGTGCGTGTGTCTGTGTGTGCTGCTTCTTTTTCAACTTCATTCCATGTTTGTCATTTACAGCTAATGAGCTGCTGCCAATATATTCCAGATGCCAGTGACTGGGCACACCTAAATAATGAGCTTTGCATCTCACTATTGCCATAAAACAACTTACTGTTTCATGTGTGTGTGACCAGGGTGCAGTTAATTTCGCTGCGTGTACGCACTTTTCTCTTTCTCAGGCAAAATTCATTTACCCCCGCAATACTAATTAATGGAATTTGCAATATAAAAATAAATACACATACATACATATACATATGTACATATGTATATAGATTTAGTGGTGTAGTTATCCGATAGATGAAAGCGAATATCATTTGTCATAGGGATATTTTGTGTTGTATATCTGGCTTTGAGCTACCTATGTACATACATAAGTACATATGTATGTATGTACATATATATGTATGTATGCTCATTATAGCTGCGTCTGCCTTTGCAGACAAGTGACCTTGGCATAAAACGCCCCCGTGAAATGCTTTGCACAGAGCTTTACACACACCTTAGGCACCTATCTCGCTCAGCTACATCGTCGTCAGCTGCTCTAGTTGTTATTGATAAAGAACAAACAGGAATTGTCGGATTGATTATACACGAGTAAACCCCTTGCATGCATGTATGTATATACATATGTATATAGCTACAGCAACAGCTACAGCTACAGCTACAGCTCTAACTTTTACACATACTCTAACAGACGCGTAATTATCACAAACATCATCATATGGACTCATGATTTTTTTTCTTTTTATCAAGCTTACTGTGGGGAAATCATCGTAGACAAAAACACACATACACACACGCACACTCATGCATGCAAATTATCAAGTTTTAATTATTTTAGCAGCACGCAAACACAGAGCCATACATACATACGCATAGATCAAAAGAGAGAGAGAAAGAAAACTAACTGTTATAAACATTTTTTTGTAGAAACGCTGACAACAACAACAGGCATAATAACAACAACAAAGCGACGCTGCAAAGAATCCAGAACAGCTAAACAAAACGTCAGACATCAGCAAATTACCAGTGTTGATAAACGTTAATTGGTGCAAGTATCAATTGCAAACTGTAAACTGTAAACAGTGCAGCGATAAACAGGAGCACAGACATCAACAACAACAACAACAAAAAGAAAAAGAAAAAACCTGGAATATAAAAGCTAAAAAGCAGCTGCTGGAACCAAGGAGGTGTGGTGGCAGGTGCGCGTATTCAGCGTTAAGCCGGCTTTGTGTGTTGTACGCGTGTGCGGGGGAGGGGGGCGCGGTTGAGTGTCCACTGTTCGTGAGATGTTGTCATTCACTCCGCAAGTGGTTAAACGTTTGTTAGCACTCAAAAAGGGCAACGAGGACAATAGTGTCGAGGGCAAGTGGTCCGAGAAGGCCGTCCGGAATCTGGTGAAAAAGATCAAAAAGAATTCACAGATTGAGGAACTTGAACGAGCCATATCCACGCAGAACTGTAATACCCGGTGTGTGACTGTGCCGCGCAGCAAACCCGCTGCCACCGGCGAGAGCCTACGCAAGGGTTTACCGCACGTCATCTATTGCCGATTGTGGCGCTGGCCCGACCTACAATCGCAGAATGAACTAAAGCCACTCGAGCATTGCGAGTACGCGTTCCATTTGCGCAAGGACGACATCTGCATCAATCCGTATCACTATAAGAAGATTGAGCTATCAATATTGGTGCCCAAGTCGCTGCCAACGCCCCCCGACTCCATAGTCGACTATCCCTTGGACAATCATACACATCAGATACCAAATAATACGGAATACAATGCTGCAATAATACGCAGCGCCTCGCTCAGTCCCCCACAGTATATGGAATTGGGTGGTAGCAGTAGCAACAGCAGCAGCAACACCACTATCAACTCAACAGCAGCTGGAGCCGGTGGCTTTCAGCAACAGCAACAGCAGCAGCAGCAGCAGCAACAGCAACAGCAGCATCAGCAGCTGCAACAACAACACTCGCCGCTATCCTTTGGCAGCGTGGTAGGAGTCGGCCAGAACTTGCCACCGGGCAGCTGCAACATGGACTCGCAATCCAGCGTACTCAGCGTGGGCAGCAGCATACCCAACACGGGCACACCGCCGCCGGGCTATATGAGCGAGGATGGCGATCCCATTGATCCCAATGATAACATGAATATGTCGCGGCTAACACCGCCCGCCGATGCTGCACCAGTGATGTACCATGAGCCGGCCTTCTGGTGCTCCATATCCTACTATGAGCTAAATACCCGAGTGGGCGAAACCTTTCACGCCTCACAGCCATCAATAACGGTGGACGGCTTCACCGATCCATCCAATTCGGAGCGCTTCTGTTTGGGACTACTCTCGAACGTTAATCGCAACGAGGTCGTTGAGCAAACGCGTCGCCATATTGGCAAAGGTGTTCGCCTCTATTACATTGGCGGCGAGGTCTTTGCCGAATGCCTGAGCGATTCATCAATATTCGTTCAGAGTCCCAATTGTAATCAACGTTACGGCTGGCATCCGGCAACTGTTTGCAAAATACCGCCCGGCTGCAATTTAAAGATCTTCAATAATCAAGAGTTCGCCGCTTTGCTGTCCCAGTCGGTATCGCAGGGCTTCGAGGCCGTCTATCAGCTAACGCGCATGTGCACCATTCGCATGTCCTTCGTCAAAGGCTGGGGTGCCGAGTATCGCCGGCAGACGGTCACCTCAACGCCCTGCTGGATCGAGCTCCATTTGAATGGGCCGCTCCAATGGCTCGATCGTGTGCTCACCCAAATGGGATCGCCTCGTTTGCCCTGCAGCTCCATGTCCTAAGTGTGGCAACAAATTTCAAACAAACAAAAAACTCTTTGATATATGTACATGCAACACATACAAACAAATGTATAAATATATATATATATATTTATATATATATATATATAATTTTTTTTATAGTTTACAAAGCAGAGCAATTGTAACACAAGAGAAGTGAGAACGATAAGCGATTGTAAAAGAGACACAAAATGTAAATTAGCAGTCGGTAGCTACCGACTGCCAGATACTCTGTTCCCGGCAACTGGAAAATGGACAATGCCAAAATCTATATTTATCTGTAATCTATAGATGCATCCAAAGTCCATGTTATTTTATCTTCAGAATTGAAAATCGTAATACTTGTACCTTAACTGAACATATAGAAATAGTAGTGTCGCTATAGACGCCAATATTCGAAAGTTTTTCCTCTTTGGGGAACAGAGTACAAAAGCACATTTTCAATATGTAATGTGTTGCTCATGCAGTTAAGAGAGAACTTCTATATTCTATCTACATATACAACAATTGAGATCATGTATTTTTTTTTATTTGCGTTACGAGCTTAGGGTTTTAGTGTGTAGGAATAGGCAGAGTGGGATGAGATGAGATGAGATCAGATGAGACATGTAAGCAACATTTTTCGATATGAATGTGCGGCTCTAAGTTTTAAACAAGAAATCACATTTTATACACAGTTTCTAGACGTAGTGAAGGCAAAGCGATGAAGATGAAAACAAAGAAAACTAAAAGAGAAAAAACAAAAATTATATGATCCTGTTTAACAGTGTTGGTAAACGCGCTTCGCCGATATAGCGAGAGATTCAAAATTCTTTTTGAAAGAACAAAAACAAAACGGTGATTTGGGAAACGTTTTTCTAAGATTGGGCAAAGCAAGTGAAAAAAGAAAACAGCGGAAACTGGGATTTTCAAGCTTAAAGCTTACACACACATCCAGACATAAAAACATACATATATTTATATATATATACATACATATATTTATATATATATACATACATATATATGTGAACTATCTTAACACATTTATATAAAATTATATATATAAAAAAAAGAGAATTAAAATATGTCATATTGAGTGTTATTCTAACGATTCTATTTTCGCTTAATATGTGTGTGTGTTTCAATCTTTAATTAACACAAATCTAGCATAAACGCAAGAAAACGCGTTTTTTCGTTTTAGTCGTGAAAAACAAAATAAGTAAGCAAAATAATAAAAAAAAAAAAACAAGAAAGAACTTTTGCAGAACAAAATATGTGCATAGCTTAAAAAAAAGAAAAGAAAAAGGCGAATTCGATTCATAAATATGTTCAGTTTCATAATACGAAAAGCATTTGAAAAATAGAAAATGTAAACTGAATTTTTCTGTATGTAGCTTGGAGTGTTAGGCTAAACTACTTGCTTTGTGTGCATGTTGCAAATGTCATAGAAAACTAAATTTGTTTTTAAGTTAACGGTTAAATCTGACTCTTTTTTTATTGTTTAACTGCAAATTTTGTGTATTTTCCTTTCAAATGCAATTACAAATCACAATTGTGTTAGTGTGGCCATGCTGGCTGCAGAACAGAATTACAAATTATGCGAAAATCATTTTCGAATTAACGCTGCATTTTGCTGTTGCTGCAAGCTGGTTACATTAGAATTTGTATTTGCATTTGGGTCTAAGCTGCGCTTTGACAGTTTGGCAAAGAGAGAGAGAGGGAGAGAGCGATGAGTATGTCAGTGTGGCCAGACATAAGAAAAAGATCGCTTACATAAATTGATGCATACACATACATACATATGTCTGTATATGTATGAGCACTAACCATACAACACATAGATGCGTCAACTAGAACAAAGTTATTCCACACTGAAAAACTTGTGCGTGGTGGACCACTCAACTTCGTATTTGCTCGGCTCGGTCGGTTTAGGCTCAGCCAGTAAAAATATGGTCCGGCAAAATCAGTGCGCTGCGAGCGCTCAACCGAAATGGTCACATTCTCATATGAAGAACTACCATATGCTATTTTTTCCTTACTCTCTCTCTCTCTCTCTGCTCTCTCAAGTACATATACACGTATGGCGTACACACAACCAGCAGCGTACCCAAATTGAAATTCGTTCGTCGAGACGTTTCATTCTTTCCCTTCTGAGAGAAGAGTATACCAAATTGTTGAAAGGGTGTGCCATGCTCATGCAAAATGTTTACAATTTCATTATTATTTGTGTGAAGGGTATGAAAGCGTTGGTGCGCTTAGCGAATATGTTTTTGAGACCAGCATGCACACACACACAGTCCCTTGCTTACATACATATATGAGTATTTGTGTGCGAAACTCTTGCTGCCTGTGGTTGCTTGATTTTGTGGACTGCACACACACATTTGCATATTTGTGTGTATGTTATGCGATGATCGAAATTGTCGAGTGTCCGCGATTCAGTCAGTAGTTTGTAAATTTTGTATGGTTTGAATTGTAGAGTGAATGAAATGAGCATTTATGACCTGCAAGTCATTTTGGCAATATGAAGTATAGCTTGATGTAGTCTGGCACCTGTGAATACATAGACGCAACTAAATCTTTTATAGTCCACTACCCGATATATTTAAAAGAATTAAATAAACCTTTTAGTAAATGCATTACCATAATTTTTCGATTTGAAAATGTTTATGTACCTATTTTATTAAAGTATGGTCTAATATCGATATCTGTAGATACATTTATATACTTATATATTGTACATACATATATGCAGGTGTAAGTATGCACATATGTACACACATATGTGTGAAGCGCATTTGGAAGTCCACAAGATCGAACAAAACCCAAAATCGTTCACATAATTCTAAATACCCCACACGCCAAAGGAAATGTACTAATATAAAAATGTGTGTGTGCAGTCCACAAAATCAAGCAACCACAGGCAGCAAGAGTTTCGCACACAAATACTCATATATGTATGTAAGCAAGGGACTGTGTGTGTGTGCATGCTGGTCTCAAAAACATATTCGCTAAGCGCACCAACGCTTTCATACCCTTCACACAAATAATAATGAAATTGTAAACATTTTGCATGAGCATGGCACACCCTTTCAACAATTTGGTATACTCTTCTCTCAGAAGGGAAAGAATGAAACGTCTCGACGAACGAATTTCAATTTGGGTACGCTGCTGGTTGTGTGTACGCCATACGTGTATATGTACTTGAGAGAGCAGAGAGAGAGAGAGAGAGTAAGGAAAAAATAGCATATGGTAGTTCTTCATATGAGAATGTGACCATTTCGGTTGAGCGCTCGCAGCGCACTGATTTTGCCGGACCATATTTTTACTGGCTGAGCCTAAACCGACCGAGCCGAGCAAATACGAAGTTGAGTGGTCCACCACGCACAAGTTTTTCAGTGTGGAATAACTTTGTTCTAGTTGACGCATCTATGTGTTGTATGGTTAGTGGTATGAGCATATTTTTGCTAAAACAAATGTTATATTTAAGATCAACTAAGACAAACACATATGAGAAGTAATAGAAAACAAAAATAATAAAAGTCAACTGACGCTGAAACTGTAACTGAAAAACTGAGTAACCAATATGCGCAAATGCAAAAAAGGCGAGCAACCAATTACCAATACATATTAAAACAAACAAAAATTTATATATATATGTATGTATATAATATACATGCATACATATATCTTGTATATATACATACATATATACATACATGCAAGAAGATAAAGAGATAAATACATACATACATACATACATTTAAAACTGAACAAATGCAGACAAAAACGAAACCATTCAAACAAAACAAACAATTCTATGTATAAATCGTATATTTAAATAAACCTTACATATATTTTAAAACATATATTTAATCGCAGTGAATCTTCAAATGTTGCTTGTAATTCGATTTGCGCAGGAAGCACGAGCCGCACAGCGAACATCGAAATGGACGAAGTCGCGTGTGCGCAATCTGATGATGGTTGAGCTCCGAGGAGCTAAAGAAGCGTTTGCCACAGCCCGGATGCAGGCAGGCGAAGTCGCGCTGGTTATAATGACGCTTCAGATGCGTGTTCAAATAGCATTGGTCCGTTAGGACGCGTCCGCAAATGGGACAGGTGAAGCTTAGCGCTGCTGTTGAATCAACTTGATCTTCCTCTTTCTGATCCTCCGTCTCTTTACTGCTGCCGCTGCCGCTGCCGCTGCTGGCATGCTGCAGCTTCATGTGCATGCGTCGCGCATGTATGGAATGAAAGGACATGCTGCAGCTCGACTCAATGCAGCTGTAGGGCTTCTCGCCTGTATGCAGGCGCCGATGCACTGCCAAATAGTTGGCAAAGCGAAATCCCTTGCCGCATATATCGCACTCGTATGGCCGCTTGTCCGTGTGTGTCACGGAGTGGATGCGCAGCTTGTTCAGCTGCCGGAATCCCTTGCCGCACACCTCACACACGTGCGGCCGCTCGTCCGTGTGCGTCATGCGGTGTATGCGCAGGCCGTAGGCATCGCTGAAGCTGCGCCCGCACAGATCACAAATGTTGCTCGGCTGTCGTTTGGTGGGCGTGGCACGTTTCGACTTCGGCTTAATCGGCTGCGGCTGCGGCTGTGTCTGCGTCTGCGTCTGCAAAGAGCTGGAGTGTGTGAGTGTTGGACGCAATGTAGCATCGCTTGCTTCACTAACCAGCTGCAGAAGGTCCAGCTCAGCTGTTGAGGGCAAAAGCAGTAGCTCGCTGCTGGCATCCAGATCGTCCAGCTGCCCAAACAGCTGCACATCTTCGGTCAGGCAGGAGTCGTAGCTGTCCTCTGGCTCCAGCTCCCGGTCCAACTGCTGTCCCGGCTGTCGCATGTTTACCAAGTGGACTGGCCAGTGAGCTGCTCGACCCGTCGAGCGTCGCTTCCTATTACGTTATGTCTTTAGACCCGATAAGATTACGTTTAAATGTTTCGACTATAATAAATGAAGAAACAAAAACAAAAAACAAAGTACAACCTGTTGCCGCTTGTGCTTGTGCTGGTACTTGTACTTGGACATTAGCGCCGTGTCGGCTCCGGTTGTCGCTTCTTTTTTTCTATTATATTTTTTAATTTTTATCGTATTGCTCCCAGCGAAGCAATAAAACAAAAACAAAAACAAAAACAATGAGCCGGACTATAAATGCAACTGTTGTTGTATTCCGTTTGCACTTTAAACATTTACTTGTTGCCGCGCACTTTGAACCACTCCGGACTACCTGGGCCGAGTCGTCAGTCGTACCTACCACTATACGCCTTCATGAATAACTGTGCAAATACATACATTGTATATGTACGTATAAATAATATTGGTAATACAGGTCTTCAGTTTACGGCTCCCCCACCCCACCTCCTCCGACTAAACACAACTTTATCGACATGTGCACGTCTCACGGCCGCAGATAACACTATGCAACAGAACTTTGAACATGGATAATATCAACATACATATGTAAATACATATGTACATATGAGCACACACACATACATACATACATATGTATGTGTGTACTTATTAGGCAATTAGTCATGCTCATATATCAATAATTTCATTGCGATCGGAAAGTATTCGTTGACCTCGACATTAAGCTAAATGAGTTGATCAAGTTTTTTTTATGTTTTACATAATTTGAATTGAAAATGCAATTTCTTGATTTTCCATAATCAATTGAAAATTAGTAAGAAATTGCAGTCGGGCACGACCGACTCTGCCCGACTGCCCAATGCTCGCCTAGAGAGAAATTATTACTGTGTAACTAAGCAGCCTAGCATATCGTTTTATTTGTTTTGTTTTTAATATATTTGTATATATATTCATTATATTTATATATATATTTATTAAGAAGTATTTCTATAATTCTAAGGCAATTATGTGAAAAAAAATGTTGACACAAAGTAAAGAAGAAGCGTAAAACTCTTTAAGTACAAAATTTCGATTCAGTTTTTTAGAAAATATTAATTGATTTTTTCTCCTTAACAAAAATATGCAGAATATGAGCATAAAAGTCGACACTTCATATTATCTGAGTAAAAAGTGCATTCGAATTTTATATAGTATTTTTTATATCTTTAAACTGCTTTAATACCAATTTAAAATTGATTTGTTCATCATACAAACCGAAAGACTTTCCTTAGATTTGAGTCCACATTGTGTAAAAAATATTTGCTCAAAAGCTAGACTCCAGCGATCTCACGTGTATATTCAATCGAGACACATCAGGTATTCTATGTTGTGCAGTGTAATTGCTGGAGTAGAAGGTGACATTGAAGTAGTCCATGCATCCCCCCAAGCACAATTAGGGCTGCTTGCAGTGCAGCTGATCGGCCGACAGGCAGCACGATCTAAAGCGAGCTAGCAATAAAATTCAAACATTCACAAATCTCTCTCTCTCTCTCTCCCTTTTTTCTAATGATGGATGTATCAGCTAGAATAAACTTAAGTACTTTTGTATATTTACTCGGCTTTCTTATTCAAATTTACGCTCTCCGCGAGCATGAGAGCCAACAGCCAACCGCCAACAGCCGGTTAGCTCTAGTGCAATCGGAAGATGGCCGCCTAAATATTTTCTTTACTCGGCGCTTTGTCAACGAAACCATAAAGCCTAATGCGATAGAGAGAGATGGATGCTCCGTGTAACAGTTCCAACAACGGTACATTTTTTGCTGTACTAGCAAATGTATGATGTATATACAGTAGGCAAATTAAGTTTAAGTACACTTCCTACATGAATATTAATTGTTAAAAAATACCTATTAAATGATCTGGGTCATAAAAGAGGCAACAAATTTCTTTTCACTTACTTCGTAAATAAATGCTTGCCTTAATTATAAACTAATCATAATTATTTAATTTTCACATCATTTAAATGGTATTAATCTTCCTGTAGGGAGTGTACAAAAACTTTATTTGCCCACTGTATGTGTGCCTACACATACATGTATATACATTTGAGAGAATAGTTGCATACATACATACATACATGGGAGAGCGAATTTTGCAAACGATGTATACAATGTGCTCTTAAAAGAACAGTTGCGAGTGCTTACATACATATGTATATAGTACATACATGTATGTACATACGTATGTATGTACATATGTATATATATACATACAAAAGTTTACACAAGCAACTGTGCAAAGCAGTGAGAGAGCATTGTGCAGAAGTGTTTAGAACGGCACGCTCGCGCTTTAAAGAGAAATCGCGAACTTGTGAGTTTAAATTGTGTTGAGTGTTTTGTTAATCAGGAACGGGATATTACTCTGCATTGATGGCATCAAATGGAACCAGGTAAAGATAGATTTTGATTTGATTTTTTTTTCATACAACTGAATTTTATGGCCGCTCTGGCAAAAAGTGAAATTATAATATTCATAATATATATATGTATGTATATACATATCAAGGGGGATTGCGGCTAGACTTTAAA
Source organism: Drosophila leonis (assembly GCA_035045365.1). Taxonomy (NCBI): domain Eukaryota; kingdom Metazoa; phylum Arthropoda; class Insecta; order Diptera; family Drosophilidae; genus Drosophila; species Drosophila leonis. The sequence goes on from JAWNPC010000953.1 coordinate 9,556,054, forward strand.
CTTTTGCAATAAATGGCGCAACTCCCGATTCTGGCGACGCAAGAAGACCACTTCGGCATCGTACTGCACACGCATCTTGAGCACCTCGACATAGTGATTGAGTCCGTGCTCCAGCGTCTTCCACAGATGGGTCCTTGAGTCGGGAAATATGTTGGCGAACTGTCGCCAAAAAGTCTGGATTTCCTTGTCATTGAATTGAATCAGCTCAGCCTCCAGGCTGCTCTCCGAGGAGCTCCCATAGATCTGCTTGTGCTTTTGCTTTGTAAACAGATTCATGGCGTGCAGCACAAGCGCTGGTTCCATAACAAGAAAATGATTCGTGCACGTGTCCTTATTGCTGTGGCCCTTGACCAGAAATGATTTGCCATCGTTTTTGCCCTTCAGCAATGCATGATCCGGGTTGTTGACATCCCCTAGCTTGAGTGAGCGCGACTCTTTCTGATCCTTCAGAAAGACTTCGGCACATTTCATGGGGCTGAGACCCGCCGGCTGGCAGGTGGGACAGTATGTATACGGCTCAAAGACCTTGGTCAGCTCCAGTACATGATCCAAATTGCGTATTCGCAATGCCGCAAATATGTTGTCGATGCGCACCATAGTCTGCTCCTTTTCCGTGTAGGGTTTGAGTATCTTTAGCAAACGCTCCTCGATCAGGAAGCCGCCGCGATCGGCCAGCTTGCGCAGTATATTGCGCATGAGGCGCGCCGACTCAGGCGGCAGCTCCTTCATGGGGCCGCGATGCTTCTCCTCGTCTTCGGTGGCGGCATAGCCAGAGCCACCATATTGCTTGGGCAGCTTGCCAAAGCGACGCTCGATGCGATCCATGGCATTGATGACTCGCTTCCCCGCCGGCTTATTAATGTTATCGATATATATGTTGGGCCTCTTCCAGGGCATCACCAGCTGCTGTTCGTGCAGTATGCGGTCGATCTCAAAGATGCGCGCCAGCAGTCCGGTGATCTCGTCATAGTTGATGTTCCATACGCGATTGAACTTCTCCCGATTTATGTTGCGTGTGTGCATGGCCTTGGCCTCCATTTCGCTAATGCTGCCGTGCAGCTGTTGGATTTCCGTGGTTAGCTTCATAATGGTGCGACGGCCGCTGTGGAAGACCTGCTTATAGTTGCGCCTGGTGCGGGCCACCGTCTCATAGAGACGCGCCACTCGTCGCTTCTGCTGGTTCGTTATGATTGTGTTCTCGTCGTTGCGCCGCTGCAGCACCTGGTAGTTGTAGTCCAGTTTCTCGGAGTTCATTAGCACGTTGTCGCGTGTGCGTCGCAGCTCCAGCTCGAGGCGTTCGCACTCCTTTTCCAGACGCACGCGCGTCTGCTTGGTTAGCTCATCCTGCGAATCCTGCAGCAATTGCAGCTGCAGCGTGTAGAACTGTTCGCGCACGCGCACCAGCTTCGATTTCTCCTCGAAGTTGGTGTTCAGGGCATTGAAGAAAGTGCGCCACTTCTCGTCGGCTGTCAGCGAGAAGGTGTGACGCTCATCCTCGACGGTGTTGCGCAACAATTCCAGATGATGTTTGTATGACTCCTTGAGTGTCTCCACTTGATTGTCGATGCGCTCGACCAGGCAGCATAGATCCGCCGCCTGGCGTTGTCTATCGAATTCGTATTTCGTGTTCATGCGATCGATTTCTTGCTGGCAGGATGCTATCATCTGATCCTTGCGGTCCATTATCGCTCCAATGCGCTTCTTTTGCTCCTCGATCTTGTCCCAGAGCAGCATTGGCTCGTTAATCTCATTTAGCTCGGTCCAGCGCGCCTTGATGTTATCGAACTTGGCCATCGCCTCAATATTCTCACCATCCAAAATCCTCTTCATATCCTTCTGCTGTGTCGCCTCGTAAATGCGACGATTCAACTCGCGTCGTTCGTTTGCCACGCGTATATTGGTCACCAGCTCGTTGCCAAAGCGCACCAGCTGGCCCAGCCGTGTGCTGGATAGCTCCAGCTGCTGGTCGATTTTGTTCATTTGGGTCATTGCGCGCTCTGAGAATCCTTTTGGCGTGTCCCGCTGGATCTGACGGATGCGCTGCACAATGTTTTGCCTACGCTCATCTAGTAAGCGGACTGGCTTATCGCATTTCTCATTGACCACAAGCGCATCGATGTGCACCTGAAAGGATTCCCAGCTATCGACCGCGACGGGCTCCCCAACATCCGGCTCCGATTCCGGTTCATCTTCGCCCTCCGCATCGCCATCCATGTCTGTGTTCGCATGTTCCGGATCGACTTCATCGTCCTCTTTGTTTTCGTTATCCATATTCTATTTAGGTGTGTATATACTGCTGCTGCTGTTGGAAAACCAAATTTCAATTGAATTTCAAGCGAGTGTTTTGAAACCTGAATTGTTGCTTGGAGCGGCTGCTACGATGTGGGTTTGATCGATATTGTTGCCATGTAACACCATTGTTATTTCCAACGAGTTGTTTTCCCAGTTCAAGCATTTTGATATGTCTACAAATATTTATATACATGTATATATACTCTTTTTTTTATGTAAAATATAAAATTGGTTTAGTTTTTCGATGCCAGGTGGCGGACCGATGTTAGGGTGACCGTTCGTTCGATACCAATTAGAATGGGAACACTTTTCGACACACGCTGTCCCGCTCACTCACTCGCTCACTCGGGACACGCCCAAAAACCACATTAGAATGGATGTTGATGTCATCCATGCATTACATACATGTGTATTTACATATTGTCTGTACATAGTACAGTCTTTGCCACACATAATCGTAATCCCAGAGCGAATATCAAATATCAGCAGCAGCCTTGGAATTGCCACGACAATCGACAATCAGCTCTGGGTGCCCTGGGTTGCATTCGTCTTTGTTTCATTTTGTATTTGGGCAATCTTTTTGCGTTCGTTTTCCCCACTGCAAATCTGTTTTAAAATTTTGAAAAAAACTAGCAAGCAAATACGCTTTATTGGATCATAATGCACAATTATAGTTGTGGAATTGTTAGAAACAGACACACATGTGTCTGTTTTTATATTTACAATATATATTTTGCCAAGGAGTGGACACGGCGAGGAGAGGAGGGAGAGGGAGGGAGGGGAGAGGAATGGATCAGGCTGGCTGACTGACTGGCTGGCAACCTCAGGCTCAGTTATCCTCAGTCTCCAATGTGATTTCATAAATTAATTCATCCTCGTTATATTCGTGCCCAACCTGTTGCTGTTGCCTTTGATGATCGAGAGCCGGATCCAAGTACTGTTCATCATCGTTGAGAATCTCCTCGGAGTGCTCTTCCTCATCGTCGGCCACTTGCTCGATTAGCAAGCCATCGTCGTCGTAGCCGCTTTGATCATATTGCTGCCCATATGGCTGTTCATCTTCCACCTCGTCGTTTAGGAAGTTTCCGTTGATCGTCTCGTAGATAGCTTCGTCGTCGTGTGTCTGATCTTCATCGGCATCGCCAATGACGCCATCGACGCCATCAAGGCCATCCATACCATTGACCTCAGTTGACTCAACAAGCAAACCTGCATCCTCATCATATTCCTCTTCCAGAATTCCAGTGGCCAGTTCATTGCAATCATCGCCATCCACGGTGTCGCCATCCTCGTTGGAGGTTCGTCCTTCAGCCGCATTGACGAGCCGACGGGTATTGCTGCGGCACTGTATGGAACGCTTGTGCGCATCGAAGTAGTTGATGTCGGTGAACTCCTCCTGGCACAGATGACACACATACGAATCCTGATTCAGATGCATTTCTTTGCGATGTCGCGCCATCTTGTGCGCATCTCGGCACTGCATGCCGCAGAAGGGACACTTGAGCATCCGCCGCTTGCCCATGTGCACGTTGCGTATGTGCTCCTGCAGCGAGAAGTTCTTGTAGTAGGCCTTCTGGCAGCGCTCGCACTGAAAGCGACGCTTCTTCTCATGGGTCGCCTCCCGATGCCGCTTCAGCTGGGTGTTCTGTGCGAAAGTCTTGCCGCACATCTCGCAGATGTGCTCCTTCTTCAGATGCCGTCGCTGGTTGTGCACATGCAAATCCTGCTTGGTGGAGAAATACAGCTTGCAGGGCTCGCACACATATGGTCGGATGCCCATGTGGCGACGCGCATGGCCGGCCAGGTATTTGCAATCGCGATAGGTTTCGGTGCAGTAGATGCAGGCGTACCGGTTGGTGCCGGGCACCATGTGCGTCTTTTGATGTTTGGACAGCTTGGATTTGTGCATGACATCGGGACAGATGCCGCACTCCACCGGCAGCTTCTCGTCGTGCACGCTGCCAATCATGGAGAACTCCACAATGGGCGTGCCGTCCTCATCGAAGTCCACGATGGTGGCAATCAGCTCATCGAACAGCAGATATCGCCGGGGTCCCTTGAACTGATCCAGCATCTTTTCGCTGGGCTTGGCCAATGGTGCTGGCTCCTCGATTTCCTGCACTTCTGCTGCATGTGCCATTTCCTCAAAGGCATCACTGTCAACTGCCATATAGCTTCGCATCGAACTCTGTGGATTTGGTTTCGATCTATTACGGCTCGGCGCTGATGACAGTGCTGTCGTTGTTGTTGTCGTCGTTGTCGTCGTCGTCGTTGTCGTCGTCGACTCCAACTCAATTGCCACTGATTCGGATAGAGGTGAGGGTGTCTGTACGTAATTCCAGTCGAAGTTCTGCTGATCTTGTAAGTGGATATCATCATCGTATTGTTCATAATGTTCATATTGCTCCTCCACTGGCACTGGTCCATCGCCATATCCGTCATCTTCCTCCTCCTCCTCTTCTTCAACCAGATCATCTAGATCTTCGGGTAGCTGCTCCTCCCCCATATACTGCACATTGTCGAATGGTTCATCTTTTGATCCACGCAGGAGATCGGCACAATTGACCAGCTGTTGATGTAAATGAGCACTGTCAATGAGTAATTGGCCTTCGGTATCGTCATCGTTGACCAACAGAAATTCCTCATTTTTGTAATCTCTTCCCACATCCACAGCATCCAGGACCACATAGTGATTATTGCCGTCGGCATCAGCATCAGCATCGTCGTCGTCGTCGCCGCCGCCGCCACCGCCACCGCCGTCATTATTCTGTTCGGAGTATTCAGATTTCGTGGGCAAAACGAATTCAATAATTTCGGACATGTCGATGTTTAAATTCATCGGAGAGCGATTGTTATTATTTTAATTTTTTTTTATTTTTATTTTTTTTTTCTGCAGTCTATCAATTTATTTAGCCGCTTCGCTTGTATTATCGTGTGGCATTAGTTTATTAGTGATGAAAAAATGCTGAAGTGACATCTGTCGAATTACTGTGGAGGCCGGACGATTGTTATTAAAATTTATCAAGCGATAGTGCTAGCAGTTATCGTTGATTATCGTTAACCGTTAATTAATTTTGATTCTAATTACTTGCAATAAAACAAAATGAAAACACATATATAATATATTAATTGTCAACATATTGAGCACTACATACATATATTTACGCACAGCTTAATACAGCTAAACGGAAAAATGTTGTTCAGGTACCGATTTAATCGATATTTTTCAAACCTTATCGAATTTAAAGTGGTCCAATGTAGCAAGTTGACAGCTCTAAACAGTTAATAATCGATAACAAGTTTTGGCGCCCTAGGCTCTGCGCCTGCGTACCGACTACGGTTACGGCCGTTTCTTCTTCTTCACATTTGTATCTCTACTTTGCGGTTAGCCAACTTCTTGGCCTCCCAATTTCACACACACACTGCATTTCGTTGGCGCTTGGGGCTTATTCGATTTGCACACTTGGTAGCGTGCGTTTGTGCCAGAGTTTAGTTGCTGCTGCTGCCATCCGTGTATTTTGTTTTGTTTTTGTTTTCGTCGTGTGAAGCGCGCGCGCATGCGTATTTGCCGTTAGTTAAATATTTTTTTGTAATTTTTTTTTTTAAATTTGCGGTTTTTGTGCAGCGCGCTCATACAAACATTTTGTAATTGACGCGATATTGTGTAAGCATTATAAAATTTATATATAAATTTATATTTCTATTCATTTTTTTTAACGTTAAGTGCAATAATAAAATAAAAAATATATAACTTAAGCATGTAAGGAAATTTGAGATTAATTTTGAAACATTTGAAGAGTGAAGTGCAAACAAAAAGGATATGCATAAATGATTAACACATTTTGGTTTTGTTTATCTGTGCTGTGTTTTCTGTGTTGGTCAAGGTAAAGCGAAGGGCTTGAAGACCTTTTACCCAAAATATGTTATGCATTTTTTTTACTTTCAAACTTGGCTAGTTAATTGTGAAGATTACAATAACAGCATCAGCAGGGGCAACATAATATGGCTAATACAACGTCGCACAGCAAATAAATAAGTAAACAAAGCGACAACAACAACAACAACAACAATAATAAAGAGCAAGATGAACAACTAAAATCAAATAGGATTACGCAAAGTTTGATGTTGATGTTGACTGTTGACTATTGATGTTGAATGTTGATTTAAGCTTTTATTTGACTATTTTAACGTATTTATTTAGTGGCTGCTGCAATCGCTTGGCTTATTATTTGATTTGGTTTGATTTGATTTGATTTGATGTGAATGCAAACTTGACCCACTTACGAATTGGCCAATTGGCCACAGTTGAGCATCTCTCGTCTCTGCACTGGTGTGTGTTGGCCTTAATTTACTGCTGTCTGCTGACGCTTTGTAATGCCTAGAAATTTTCATTTTCAGTTGCTTAGGCCTGATCGCCAGGTCGGTTGACGCGATTCTCGCGACGGGGCCAATTAGAAGAAGCGACTAGCTGCAAGCAACTATCAAGCAGGTGCAACTACAGGTGTTGTGTGTTTGGCCAACGGCAAACGGCAAACGGCAAACGCGACCAAGTGGCATCATTTGCGGTTGCAGTTGCCCGCGTCGGGCGCAACGGGAAATTGGAAAATCGGAAACATGTTCTTGCGGCGTCGCCAGCCACAGCTCCAGCCCCAGCCCCAGCCCCAGCCCCAGCCACAGCCCCAGCCACAGCCCCAGTTGCTTTCCTCTCTTATCTGGCAGATGCATCGACAAGTGCATTTAGTGTGTCATGCTGGTTGGGCAACCAGAACGGCAATTGCACTGGGCGTGTTTCTTGTAGCAGTCACAACACCTGTCGCTGCCGCTGCCGCTGCCGCAGCCGCTGCCGACGCCGCCACTTCTATGCAAATCCAGACACTGCAGGTGAATTGCACGCGTGAGCTGTTGGAGATGCAGCTAACGCTGAGCCGGACATTCCGTGGCCTGCTCTATGCCAAGGACTTTCCGCTGGAGTGTCGCTCGCGCGGCCAGGATGCCACACACATAGCCTTGCGCCTGCCCACCTCGGGCTGTGGCGTGCGCGCCGAGCCGCTGCCCGACGGCGGCATGGAGTACACAGTACGGATCATGCTCCAAACGGAACAGAAGCTGCGCCAGAGCACGGACATCCTGCGCACCGTGCGCTGTCAGCTGCCAGCCAAGGCCATGGGCATGCCGCTGCCGCTGCACGGCAGAGATCGGTAACTCTATTGGCATATGCTTAACTCCCGCCCAACTCTTCATCTCTTCCATTTTCCATTTTCCATTTTGCAGCAATGCACGCATGCGCGCCTTGGCCGTAGTTGCATCTGCGGCACAGGCGCATCCCATGGACACGCCACGCGTCCGCATTTGGCTAGAGCTGGGCGGTCCGAATGGGTCGGGCTCCGTGGAAGTGGGCATGGCCACCACCCTAACCGTGCGCGCCATTGTGCCGGGCACAATCGGAGTGCGCGTCGTCGACTGCGCTGCTCTGGATGGCTTGGGTGAGTCGACGCAGCAGCTGCTGGACGCTCGCGGCTGTCCCATAGACGAACAGGTGAGACGACAATTAATTAATTAATCATCATTTTAAGTGTTTTCATTGTTGTTGTTGTTGTTGTTTGTTTTGTGTGCGCGATTAATTTCTGCTGCTCATCGATTTGATTGGCTAACTTTCATTTCTGCGAAAGTGATTTAAAGCTTTGCTATTTCTGATTAGACATTGCCGCTGCCGTTGTCAGTGCCGCTGCCAGTGTTGTGCAATTGCCTTTTTCCTTCTGCTTCTGCTTCTTCTTCTGCTTCTGGTGTGCATCATTAAATATAACGGTTATTACAGCACACTGACGTCAGCAGCAGCCAGTCAAAAATGTAAACTGTTAGACATAATTACGCGCGCATCGTTAGAACAGTTTGCGTTCGCGCTTGCCCAGCCAAGCAGCTTAGCGGCCATTAAGCTTAGGCAAGCCACTGCTTCTGCCCACAAAACAGTTCTTCTTGAGTAAATTAGGAGGTCACAACAATTAGCCAACAGTGCTAGCTATACGTATATATATATATATATATCTATTTAGACATGGCTTCAGTCTGGGTGGCAATAGCAATAGCAATAGCAATAGCAATAGCCAGAGCCATAGCCATAGCCATAGCCATAGCAATGCCAAAGCTAAAAGCATTTGCATTTGATCGTTGGCGTCGTCGCAGCTTTGTGCACATGTCATGCCATTAAATGGGTCAAACAAATCTTCTGCTGCTGCTGCTGCTGCTGCTGTTGGCCATTGTGTGAGGTGCTGGCAAGAAAAATCTCACGGCTTAATTTTTATTTTTATTTTTATTTTAACGGACAGGGGCAAAGCCAACAAAAAAAAAGCTAAACATTTGCATTTTATGTTTGTTTTATTGTTCCATCACAATGCTAAAAAACACATCAGTCCCCCACCTGTCTGTCCCACCTGACTCTGAGCTATGCTATGCGTTCGTTGTCTTCCGTTTCAGCAAATTTTCATTTTCTTTCACATTTAGTTGTTTTTTCTCTTCTTCTTCTTCTTCCTCTGTTATATATCTGTCTGTGTGTGTGCAAATAATTTATGCACTCGCCCGCCCATCTCTGGCTGGGATTATTTATTTGGCTCACAAATGGCTTCTAGGTCGAGCGGAGCTCCGCTAAAAAGTGAAATAGAACAGTTTCTGATCAGAATCTGACCTACAAAATAAATATGCATATATGTATAAGTATGTATGTATGTATGTATGTGTGTGTGTGTGTGTGTGTATTAGACTGCATTTGGCCTAAAAGTGTTTTGCAAATTATTTTGAATGAAAGTTTAGATTAGTAACTCTGATTGTTATTTGTAATTGTAATTTAATTGTTGTTTTAATGGCTAACTCTGCTTCGCTCTCCCGATAGAATATCATTAAAAACATCTGTTATACGCTTCATGTCTCAGCGCACTTGAGCTATGTGCGCAGACACACAGATGTTGTCTATATTTCTGATAAACAACAGCTGTCTATTCAATAGCTATCAATATCCAATGACTATCAGTCATTCATTATAATAATAATAATATTATTTTACTTAATACTAGACAGCAATTTGATTTAACTCAATTTTCGTTCGATTTGTATATACAATATAATAATAATAACATAGTAAATTCGAGTGCTGGAAAAGAACTCAAATCAGTTTTTGCACTTTTGGCTTCAGAAATATGCAAAAATATTGCAAAGTGATTGAAGCTCTTCTATTTCTGTTTTAGGCTGGCAACGCCAGTCCCTGTTGACCCATTCACTGTTTATAAGAGTTGAGTACTGGACATTAGTGATGGCACTGGCAATATAAGACTTCTAAGTATGTGCATATTGAAGCTCTTCTATTTCTGTTTTAGGCTGGCAACGCCAGTCCTGTGCGTCGCTGTTATTGATGTTGCATCAGTGATGATATAAGACATTTAAATATAATATAAGACAGTCTAATATACGGAAATGTCGAACAGCTGTTCAGCGCTCTTATATTTGTGATATTGTCTTTGTGATAATATAAGACATTTAAGTATGCGGACATGCTACAATATGTCCTGCAGCTGGCTTAATAGATTCATGTTTGAACTCATTTGAACTTCCGTTGCAAAGAGAGTTTTTATTTGTTTGCTTATTGTTGTAATTGTTGCAAGTTTCTCTCATACAAACACACGCACGAGGGAGCACACGTGCTTGAGGTATGTAAATTGAAATGAGATAGCGGCGTCTAATCAACGTGTGTGTGTGTGTGTGTGCTGCAAGTACAAGTGGCAATGCAACAACAATGGCAATACGTAAATCACATGAGTCTGTAATTTCAGACACACATCGACACACACACACACATGCACATGCATATCTATGTGCTGCAATATGGCTAATAAACACACACACAGCTGGCTGTAGAGCATTGTTGCTGTCCGTGAACTTGGCTTATGGCTTTTGTTACCGTTGCTCGCAACGGAAGTGGCCAAATAATGCACGTCTCAGAGAAAGAGAGAGAGGGAGAGGGGACAGGGGAGGTGTCACTGCCATTGCTGGTGTTGTCTGTTCGTGTCGCCAGCAACAAGGCAACAATTGTATAACCGGCCATAAACAGTGCTCGCACTTGAGCCGAGGTCAATCAGAACTGGTTCAGCTAGCTGACAGTTATCCATTAGCTAAGCGCTGTCTTCTAGCTCCCGGATGATACTTTCGGTTTCAGCGATTCCCTCAAAGTATATGGAGAAGCCAACATAAGCTAAAGCGCCAGGTCAACGCACCCAAACACAAATCACAATTCTTTGAGCTAGATGCATTGCCATCGTGACTTGTTAATATAATATATATATGTATAATAAATAATAATATAATTTAAATTCAATTTATTATAATCAATAAAAGCAGCGTATAAAAATATATTCAGCTCAGTTAAAGTTGCGACTATTGCGCTTCATCTAAATTAAAGTGTTAAGCTTAGCGGTGCATCGAGTATTGCATTTATTTATATAATATGCGGGTCTGCCCGACTAACCAATACTCTGCCGCTAAAACTCTGGTGACAAACGTTCGAATCAGTCGTAGAAACTTGTCTTAGCTCAGCCACAGCCACAAGGCAATGAGGCCTAAACTTTGACTTTGGGCTCAAACAGTTTTTGAGTTTAGTGGGCTCTAAAAATGTTTGCTAAACTCTGAACAAATTGATGAATCAACAGAAAAAGCCTGAATCAGAAATACTTTATCAAATCTGTTTCTCTCTCTATCTCTCTCTATCTATATATATATATAGGTAATGCCCGCATTGCATACAAGATTGAAGCCCGCTGAGGAGGGCTGGTCCAAGCAGCATGAGGAAGATCTGGTCGAGCGCACGTTTATGGCCACATTCGCCGCCTTCAAGTTTCCCGATCGCGAGCGCCTGCACGTGAGCTGTGGCGTGCAGCTCTGCAAAGGGAAGTGCCCAAATGTAAGTAAAGTATATATAGACATATATATATATAGATATATATATATAGAGAGAGATATTTGTATAGCTATGCAAAATTAGCTAAAGTAACAAACAAGGCATTCCAAATGCATTTGAATTAATTGCAATGAAAACGAAAGTGTTGCTGCTGCTATTGCTGCTGCTGTTGTTCACGATTTTCCTTGAGTGGTGTGTGCAGCGGAGCGTATACTTAATGTGTGTAAGGCGCCAGTAATTAATGTGGTTATTGCACCGAAATGCACTGAACTGCAGCACGCAGTAGGAACCATGGCAGCTAGCAGCTAGCAGTGGCAATTGCCCAAATATATGTGTCCACGTCAACTGAAATGAAATCTTTCAACTTGTTCGCACAGCTGAATTGTCGCCTCGCCGAGCAGCAACTGCAGCTGAACGGCGATCAGCACCTGGCGCGCATCGAGGTGTTCAACTCATTGGCCGTAACAGCGCCGCAAATCGAAGTGGATCGTCTGCGCTATGATCGTCGCTACAACATGAGTGGTAAGTGCCACGGAGTTTGAAATTCGAAATTCGAGAGCTGAGGAAACTGATTGATCCATATGACATTTGCTTGCAGTGGAGGACTATGTGCCGCATGTGCGTCCGCTGGTGGGCGAGGGCACGCTGTGCCTGTCCATTTCGAAGCTGGCCATCTCGTTTTGCATACTGGGCTCCATCTTTCTGGTCGCCGTGATTGTGGCCATCTTTTCGCTGATACGCACACGTCGACGCGAGCAAGGGCGTTGCTCAGGCTTGGGCATGGGTTTGTCTGGCGCTGGCAGCACATCGAACAACAGCAGCAGTCGGCTGCATCGTGCCGAAATATGCACATCGATGTTCTCGTCCAGCAGCGAGTCGGCCCAATCCGGTCCACGCTTTGGCGGCAAGTTTCTGATGCCCTTGCCGTACTATCCAACTACTTTGCCCTATGGCCGTGTCTATTGAGTGTGTGAAAATGCTTTTGTAACTTTTCTCTCCATTCGGGCGTATTTTGGTACAACAATTCTATAGACTGATGTGGCTTCAATCTCAAATATGTAATTCGTTTAACGAATTCTCAACGAAGATACCAAAATAATTTATAACGGCACACATATCCATAAATATATGCATATATATATTTAGTTGAAAGCGCCTTGAAAGCATTTTACTACGAAATGCTAAAATGCATTTTGATGCGCTTTCATTGTATTAATTGTAGTATTAATTACAAGCATCTTAAATTTCCATACTTTTTATTTAACAGTGCAATTATAAAAATTTAAATTTAAAAACTATCGATTACTTGTGTTTCCTCTATGGTATTTGGTATTGGCTGTGCCACCTATCGTTTGACGGCTGTGGCAGTCTTCATTTGCCAGCGATAGTTATTTCGATAACGACAACAATAGCAGTGGTCAGATTCACTAGCACGAGCACGTTGTGTTGTGCGGCGCACTTTGAAAGAGTGTGTGATTCGTTTGTGGGATATTGAGGAAACGTAATACAAGATGACAAAAACAGCGCCAAAGGGGCGCAAGAAGCCGACTGCCCGCTATTTTGATGCTGCAGCAGCAGCAGCTAAAACGGAAGTTGGAGAGGCTCAGCCATCGAAACCAAAGCGCAGACATCAAAAAAGTTTTACAGGTGATTTTCTCAGGTTGCAGTCTCAGCATAAAAACAAAGCACTGCACAGGCGTAAAGGCCCAGGCGCCACTGAGAAGCCCAAGAAACAAAAGATACCGCAGGAAGTCTTGGACAAATATTCACGTGGCGATGCCGTCGACTCGAGTGGCGTCAAGACGCGCCACTTCAAGGAGAAACAGCAGCGGAAGGAGATCTATTTGGACTATGCAACAGAGCAGGCGGCACGTACAGAGCTTTTGCTGCAAGAGACGCCTGGAGCACTGATGGCCGATGAGGAGGAAACCACAGCGGAATATCGTCAGGCGGAGATCGTGGCAAATGTGGATCTGCAATCGGCAGCGAAGCACTTTTCCCTCAAGCTCGACTTTGGGCCCTACACTATGCGCTACACAAAGAACGGGCGACATTTGCTGCTTGGCGGGCGACGCGGTCATGTGGCCGCCATCGACTGGGTGACCAAGAAGCTGCACTGCGAATTCAATGTGATGGAGACCGTAGCCGATGTGCAGTGGCTGCATGTGCCCACCATGTACGCGGTGGCCCAAAAGGAATGGGTCTACTTCTATGACAAGAAGGGCACCGAGCTGCACTGCGTCAAGCGCCTGACGCGCGTCAATCGAATGGACTTTTTGCCCTATCATTTTCTGCTAGCAGCCGGCAACAGTGCTGGGTATGCATCGTGGCTGGATGTCTCCATTGGTGAGCTGGTGGGCAACTTTAATACGGGCCTGGGCGACATACGACACATGCGGCACAATCCGAGCAACGGCGTCCTGTGCATTGGTGGCGGCAAGGGAGTTGTGTCCATGTGGTCACCCAAAGTGCGTGAGCCGCTGGCCAAACTGCTCTGCCATGCCACAGCAATAACAGCGCTGACCGTCGATCCCAAGGGCATGCATCTGGTCACCGCCGGCCTGGATCGACTGGTTAAGGTGTGGGATCTAAGGCAACTGAACGACAAGCCGCTGGCCATCTTCAACCTGCGTCTGCCGGCCAATGAGCTGGAGGTATCGCAGCGCGGCATGTTGGCGCTCTCACAGGGCACGTACCTGGAGACCTACACGGACGTGCTCACAGGCGGCGGCACTGCGGATAGGAACAAGCTGCCCTATTTGCGCCAGCGCTGCGATGCCTTCGTCCATGGCATGCGCTTCTGCCCCTATGAAGATGTGCTGGGCGTTGCCACGGCAAATGGCTTCCAATCGCTGCTGGTGCCGGGCTGCGGTGAGCCCAACTTTGATGCGCTCGAGGACAATCCATTTGAGACGAGCAAGCAGCGTCGTGAGCACGAGGTGCACGCGCTGCTGGAGAAGATACCGCCAGAGTTGATAACACTGGATCCACATGAAATAACCGGAGTCGATGCGCCCACGCTGCAGGAGAAGGTCGATGCCAAACGGCAGCTCTTCCACCTGAAGCCGCCGCGCATCAACATGAATCCGCGCCACAAGATGAAGGGGCGTGGCGGCACCGCCAAGGCGGCACGCAACAAGCAAATAGTCAAAGATCTACAGCGCAAGGTGGGACTACTACTTGACATAGATTTCTTTATGAATTTGATACTAAAATTACTTTTCTTCTGGCTCCACAGGAGTTCATTTCGGAGGTGAGGAAGGCCAAGAAGGACGTCATTGCCAGCCACGCCAGCAACGATGCAGAGCAGACGTCGGGCGAAAAGGCCAAAAAGCCAAAGGCCGCACGCTCCGTCTTGGATCGCTTTAAGCCCAAGCCTCAGAAAAAACAAAAGGCCACAAACTGAATAACATATTAATTGTTGTTGCTTTTATATCGTAATTCGCTTAGCTATAAATTAAAAAAAAAACTAAATCCTAATACTAAGACAGTTCGAACTACACGAATAAGCCTTTTGAATATATTGCATATATAGACAGATTGTTCCTATACGGCGCATAGATAATGAATATTTAGATCTTTGTTATCTTTTGTTTTGAATTGTCAATTATATACAAAGCTTTATGCTTATTCTTTAATCTTAATTATAATTAGGATCTACATATATACATACATGCTCAATATATATGTATATTGAGTTCATATTGAAACGGAGGCAGTTAGCGCCAAGTCAAGCTAGTTTCAGTCTAGGATATTGGGTGATTGGGTCTAAGCATAGCTGAAAATGGACTTTAAGTAGCTGGCGATGCTCTCAGATGAGCTCTTCTCAATGTGGTTGAGTGTTGCTCGCAGTTTGTTGACATCGCCGCAATTGCGCGCATGATAGAATAGATTCAAGATGCGCTTCTGGTTCTCGAAGCGACTCTGCTCTGTGCTGGAGTCGCCCGTCACAAGCAGCCGCTCAATGTTGGCAAACACCTCGGCTGCGTGCTCAGCGAGGGCCGTCATGAAGACGACGTTTTGCTGGCGGCAGAGCGTAGACATCGCCGTTAAGGTGACATCGGCGACGCTGGGCTTGAGCAGCAGCTGCGGCAGATAGCTGAGAAATTTGGTGAATTGTTCCTTGCCGCCATAGGCGTTGTAGAGCTCAGCGCGCTGCACGATCAGGCACAAGAGGTTCAACACCTTTGTGGCGACACCTTCGCGGGTTGTATACTGCTGGTCCACATAGGCGTCGATGCAGTTTTGCATGACAGCGCCCATTTGATGGGCCTGCAGCTGCAGCAGGGCCGCACCATTGTCCAGCAGCAGGGCGTGTAGTGCGGCCACCAGACGCAGCTGCTCGTCCGTTGTCAGTGTGGCCAGCTGGCGCAGGCATTGATTAATATAGTGCAACAGACAGCCGTAGTCGTCGCGCTGCTCGTCAACCGGCTGCGGCCAGAAGTGACAAACGAGCTGAATCAAAGTTAAGTTCTGAGCAATGCACAATTCTCCGCCAGCCGCTGGTGTCTTCATCTTCTTGGCCTTTTTGCTGCTGTTGTTTGGTTGAGTGACTGCCGGCGGCATTTGCTGGTAAGGATAGCTGCTGTCCTTGAGAAAGATGCGCACAAAGTTAGTTGCATAGGTCTGCCGCATCCAGTCGCTCAGCTCGTGCGTACTGTCCTGTTGTGTGGCCTCGTATTGGAGCACCAGCTGCCACAGCTGTGCCATGATGTCCAATAGAACGTGCAGACTGGCGGCCGCATCGGCATTGAGCAGTTGGTTGGGCTGCTGCTGTTGCGGACGCACCTCAATCCAGTTGTCATGGAGCAGCGGCATCAGCTGCTCCACATAGCCGAGCAGCTGCTCGCTCTCGGCCTTGCGCACTCGCTCGCCCAGAATGCTGTACAGGTCCCGGCTGTCCACCAGCTGCGGACGCAGCACATTGTAATGCTGCACCTTTGTGGCATCGTAGTGGACGACACGTGCCGCTGTGCGGGCTCTGCTGTCGCTCTGGCTGTTCTGCTGCAGCAGCGTGCTGAGAATTTGTTGCAGGCGCAGCAGCACCTTGGTGCGCCACTTGATCGTCGTTAGCTGACCCTGCCCTTGGCCCAGGCGCACGGTGAGCAGTCGATTGGTGTGCTGTGTATCATGCCGCGTGCGCGATATCATGTCTATGAAGTTGCTTATGATTGTGCTTGCGCTGCGCTCGGCCAGCAGGCGGGAAGGAACACGCTGTAGCAGCACATCCAGTAGAAGCAGCGAATCCTCCTGTATGGATGGCTGCACGTGTGTCATGGCACAGCGCAAATAGGCGGCAATGATGTGAAAGAAGGGCACAACTGCCTCAACGGGCAGTCCCTCGAGCAGCACATCGAGCGTTTTGAACGATTCGCGTCGCACTTCCTGCTCAATATCCAAAGCGCCGGCGGCAATGCCCTGCAGCAGCTCATTGAGATGGCCAATGAGATGACCGGCCTGGCCAGCTTTGACGGCATCACGCACATTGCGCAGCGCGTCCGTGCGGAACTTAAGATTGTGGTGTTTTAGTCGGGATAGAGCCTCCTTTAAGTTCAGTTGGCGCTGGCCGTAATTTGCCGATAGGAAGGGTTCCTTAAGCTGCACGCGTATTTCAATCTTGCGCACCTTAAAGTCCGTCTTGGTCACATTGAGGCCCTTGGGTAGCTTGGCGCCTTTCAGCTTTACTTTTGCCTTTTCGGCACGTAGATTCTTCTTATGATGTCCGCCCATTTTAATGAATTAAGATTTCGAATCGAAACATGTGCTGCTCTGCAACACGGTGCAAAATATCAAGTTATCGATCTATCGATATATTTGCCAAAGCTGCTGTAAGAAACGACGATAGTGCTGCCACCTATGCGATGCTGCCATCCTTAATGCAGTTAGCGCGCGTAATTTGAATGCCATAACTTATAAGTGCCAAATTGATGCAGCGAATGGTGGCGGGTGGCGGCAGTCTTTTTCCTTCGAATCGCTTGTACGATTTATGGCGCTGCAGTTTGCACGAGTAATTGCGGCACCCCTTATGGAAGTGGTTTAATCAGATTTAAGTAGTTCTGTTAATTGAAGGGCGTGCCTTTAACGACTCTGAAAGGCGATGGCAATTATATAACGTATCGTTGTCCAGCTAGCACATCCTGTGAGCTCACTAATTGTTTGCTCTTTACGACCTCTTTGTCAATCAATTAATCAGGGCGTGTTTTTTAAAGTTCTCTCTCTCTCTCTCTCTCTCTCTCTCTCTCTCTCTCTCTCTGTTGTTTGTTTTATATTTGTAATTAGCTTAAAACGATACCAAATATCAATCAGCTTAGCTTAGATAATTTCAACCGACGATAGTTTTTGTTTCAAGGTGAACTGGTTACTTAGTTGGTTGGCTATCTTCTCAGAATGCTGGACGGGCTGGGTTCAAAGTGTGTGCATTAATAATTGCCAGGCATACATATGCATAACGCCCACAGATCTAGTCAGCAACTCACATTCCGAGTATAAATTAAAAAGTGCAATGAGCACCTACATATATTGTTGTTAGCATTAGCGCTTGGCTAGATGCACATTAAATGTGCAAAAGGGTAACGTGAAGAGACAGCTGCGCACATTTATCATAGTTGATGGCACATTAGGCATTTGGTGACATTGGATCGATGCATTTTTGATAAAATGTAAATGATTTTCAATTATTGAGAGCTCTGTAATTTGGCCCATCGACAGAGTGTTAAATAATAAAGCCCAGTCTTCAGGGCTGCCAGCTGGACATGTTCACAAAGGCTAATCGCAATTGTACAAAGGCGTTCGTTCATCGTACCAAGGACGCAATGAGGAAAGTTTTGAAGGTTCTCCATGCACGCCCCTTGAAATTGATAACACACAAGTGACACGTCGCGGCCAGGCGGCCAGGCGGCCAGGCAGCCAGAGTTGCGCACAGATTTCGGCTACCGACACTTGCCACCAAAAAGACAAACAACAAAAGCAACACAAACAATTAAAACAACAACAGCAACAACAACAAAACGCAAACAAACACAGAAAAACAAACGTCCGTTAAGATGCGTCGTAATTGCTGGCAACTCTGTACACTTCGTTTTTGGCGCGCTCTCCACTCGGCGGCTCGCTCGTTGCCCGACAGCCGCTGCCTGCCTGCGACAATTCGCCGCATCAGTTGTAATCGAAGTTTGAACCTGCGCGGTCGTGCTTTGTTTTTTTGTTTACGGCTGGCTGCGTCGTCGAGCCGCTGCAAAAAGCGTTCAATTCGTCGTAAGAGTTGTTGCTTTCTAACTGTCCAACTGTCTAAGACCAACAAATTCATTCATTAAGACGCCTTTTTCTGCTGCTTCTTCTACTACTTCTTCGAACTTTGTTGTTGCGTGTGTTTCGGCTAGTTTTTTTTTTGTTTGTTATTTTGTGTGCTTATTTTCCATTGTTTCAAACAATTGTGTTTTTTTTGCGATGGTGCTCAAGTTTGTTCTTTCTACGTCTAATACCTATAAGCAGCAGTATTTTTGTTAACTTTTCTTTAACAATAACAATAACAATAACAATAACAATAAAAAGAGAAACAGTCCAATAATAACTTTTTGCCAAATTTTGTTGTAATACAACAAAAACAACAACAGTAAAGTATAAACAAAGCTCAACATCAGTCAGCAGCATCAGTCTACAAAGAGAGAGAGAGAGAGAGAGAGAGAGAGCGACAACAGACAACGTGAGAAGAACAACGGCGCCACACGCATGCAACAGTTGCAACTGTAATAACAACAACAACAACATTTCGGACAACCAATCACAGAGCTTTACAGCCGGCGTTTCGAGCTTCGCTTTGACACACACACTCACTTCATTTGCGTACACACTTTTCTCACAGTGTAGTATTTTGGTGTGAATTTGGCTTCTACTGTGCTGGCAGGTAAGCTTTGTTTCATGATTACCAATCAGCCGCATTGTCATCATCGTCATCATCATGATCACATTCAATGCAATTGGCGCCAAAAGCGCAAAGCTGAGTGTGAGTGTGAGTCTGTGTGTATGTGTGTATGTGTGTGTGTGTGTGTGGCATTTCCGTTTGTTCTTTTTGTTCATATACATACATATGTATATCATATATTTGGCAGAGTGAGTGAGGGAGAGAGAGAGAGATTTTTAGCTAGAAAAAGCAGTCGTAATGCTGCTGATGCATCATTCCCAATCAAATGTGTTGCAACTTGCAAGCCAAGTCAGATCTTTCTAAGTTGCCAAAGAGTTTTATGTTGACAGCAGCAAAAAATCTCAAGTTTTACTATATGTATGTAAATATATATGTATGTACATACATATGTATTTAGTTTCTCTATTTTAGATTGTTGTTGTGGCAATTGTACAGAGTCATGTTTCAGCTATGGCATTTTATCGTGAAATCTGTGTCGCTTTGTGTGCCACAAATGTTGCAAGCTAAATGTATCTATAATTATATGCGATAATCTCTCATTAAACTTGACCCACACAATAACAATAACAATAACAGAAAGTGACTTACTTGATTTCGCTTCTGATTTATTCTCAATGCGCTTGATTGACAACTCGCTCTGCCCTTCGATCTCTGACCAATTTGCATGCCACTGAAAACAGAAAGAGAAACAGAATCTCGCTTCGCGATTTACATACATCTACTGGCGTATGCATTCGTGTATCTTTGAGATCACAGCTGGAAGCTGGAAATGAGTCAGCTTCACAGCTTCCAGAGGCAGCTTAATTGTTGGTCTCGATCTCGGAAAAGCTGTTGACATTTTAAATGTGCCACGAACTGTGCACGAAATGCAAGTGCTTACAGATACATACATACATACACATACATATGTATGTACATATATCCAATATCCGGTATGTGACAGTCTACCTGATCCAGTTGCCTAGCTGATTTGGCTATCACTGTGGAGCTGTGCACTGAGCTCTTAACTATTTGTGAAGCTCGAAGCGAACTACTGTAGCTTATGGCTACTAGAGGACAAATTGACCTGCAGAAATGGAAGCTATAATAATAATGATAATGATAATGCTAATAATGATGATAATAAAAATAATAAGGTAGCTAAAATTGGTTTATGCATCGTCAGTGGCCAGCGTGTCGGACTGCACCTGCTTCTTACCAACTAAAAAACCTCTTCGTTCTTGGGCTGCTTCACACCTTGGAGCCAGGAGCTGTCCCGCATTAGCTTTCGAGCTGGAACCCTGCCATGTGCTCTAGCTGAGTCTCAGTTTATCACTTCTTTTCTTCGCAGTCACTAATCCTTTTCCAAGCATCTTTGCTGTTTGATCTACTATAGTTTCTATAGTGCTCTGCGTTCGGCAGTTTTCCTCATCCTTATGCAAATACTTTCGAAAGGAAATTAGCCACTGCTCTAGATTGGGGATTATGTTTGCTGTTCATATTTCGTACCTCTTATTTGATCGTTTTGACCGCGATGTCATCTACACATCGAACTGGGAACTTATCTTAAAGCATTTCCAGTCATAGAATCTCGTCGAAGCTGGTATTCCAGATGTCTGCTGCTAAGATCTACCTCTGTGCAGCTCTTCTTCTCTAGTGTTTAGTACCTGTCTCGGTCCCGCTTGTAACATCTAACCATGCCCAGTAAATATTCCGCTGCTCCAAGGAAGCCAACGTGTCACTCCACCTAAGGCGCTTTTGACATCAAGCGTCAATAGTGGAGCCACTGGAAAGGCGTATGCATTACCTCTTTGCATTGCCCTGGCTGCCGGAACCTCTGCATCGATAGCTCCCATTGTGGATTTTCAAGCTCTTTAACCATGCTACCTGGGACTAAGTGCAGCATCCTCTACTGCAGCAAGCAGTCCGAGCTTTAGCCGTGTTTAGCATGCTCAATGGGCGGTATGCCGACGGTGCGTCAGGCCTGCCTTTGCCTTTGTTGATAGGGACAAGTCGCTGGTCTTTCAGTGTAATGATAATAGCAATGATAATGCTAATATTAATAGTAATGATAGTTGACAGCGACAACAATAATAATGATATAAGTACATTTTATTTACAGTCTTTTTGCACCATTTTCCTAGTACTATTTGTGTGCTTGTATGTCATGCTTTTCGCTCAGTGTATGTGTTAACTTGTGTGAAGCTGTGACAAACAGTGGACGACACGTGTTTGATGTCTGCTTCGCTAGCTTTTTGTTGGGCTTGCAATAATTTTGATCTTATTTTTGGTTTTGGTCTGCGAAGACAGAGCCAGAACCGGAGATAGAGATAGAGAAAGAGAAAGAGATAGAGATAGAGATAGATATAGAGATAATGATAGAGAGATCGAGATACAGACAGAAACCGAGCCATGTTTCAATTGGCGTCCAATTCCAAATGATGTCATTTATAAAAACGAAAAGAAAAGCTAGCAAAGGAAAGAATTAAAAAGCAAAACAAAAAGAGATAAACAACAAATTTTATAATTATATTATAATAAATAAATTGTTATGCTGAAACTTTCAGTGCTGCTCAAAGCAATTTAATGTTTTGACTTTTTGTTGACTCTTTTATCAGTTAACCTTTGACTTTAAATAACAATTCAGCTGCTCCCCAAAGACTTGGCTAATTAAAGTTTAGTAATTAGTTTATATGCTCGCACACAAATACATACATACATACATACATACATACATACATACATACATGTCATATACATATATGTTTGTATGTGCATATATTTGTGAACATATTAAAAAAGTGTTTGCTGTCGACAAACGTTTCCGTAACGCAGATAAAGTCGCGATAGCCAACGCCAGACAATCCATTCCACATCGTATCTGGAATCACTAGACTATATATTCTATACACATATATGTATGTGAACTTATCTCGAGTCAGTTAAGTCAGAACTCTCAATGACAGATGCTCAACTAAGACAACAATCCGCTCCCATGCAAAATCGATAAATATCGATATGAATACACATTTCTTGAAGGCTACTACAGTTGGTGATTTCACCTATGAATAATGGTTATATATATATAATACATCAGCCACAAATACGATAATTGTTGTTTTTCTCTTGGAGATATGGGGGCTTGTAGATTAAGAATTTTTGCAAATGCCTTAAATATAATCGACACGTTTTAAATACTTTTTGCGTTTTAGTCATATATGGGCTTTAGATTCCTTATCAAAAAGGCCTAAAAGTAAAAAGATTTTGTTTATTCAGGGTATATTAGTTTTGTGGAAGTGTATGTAACAGGCAGCAGGAGGCGTGGCAGGACGACGATGAGGAGCTGACTCGATGTATCCATGTCTGTCTGTCCGTTCGTATGAACGCAGCTCTTTAAGCATAGCTTGAATACCACAAAAGCTAGAAAATTTAGATTTACTGTTGATGTATGTTTTGTACGTATTGCAATTAGCAGAAACTTGGGCTTTGCATGCCATTATCTGGATGTCATAACCACGCTGTGATTGATTTGATTGAGTAAGTCTATCTAGACCAAAAGTTAATCAACAACCAAATTCCCTTAGTGAAACCCAAAATGCAGCCGTGAGCAATGCACCTGCTTATGTGTGTGTGTGTAACATGAAACATGGTAAAAGAACGTAGATTCTTGGTATGCCTGCTTTTTATACCCTGAACCCATTGAAAATGGGAATTCAGGGTATAATGGTTTTGTTAAAATGTCAAATGTATGTAACAGGCAGAAGGAGGCGTGGCAGACCCCATAAAGTATATATATTCTTGATCAGGACGACGAGCTGAGTCGATATAGCCATGTCCGTCTGTCCGTCTGTCCGTCTGTCCGTCTGTCCGTCTGTCCGTCTGTCCGTCCGTCCGTATGTGTGAACGCGTCGATTTCAGAACCTATAAGAGCTAGAGACTTGAAACTTTTTTTGGAAGTCCCTGTATATCACGCGCATATCGAGTTTGTTTTAAAAAATCGATAACTTTTCCCGTTCTTTTGTTATCGATTAAAAACCTTATCGAAATGAAGTTAATAAATTATATCTCGTACATGTTTGAAGCTAGAGTCTCCAAATTTTGCATTTAGTTTCATTTATATTTTATACAATTTCGGTTTTTGTTAGATTTTGGATATTGGTTCAAAATTTTTCAAAAATTTTCAAATTGAAGGTTAATTGCAAATATAGCCAATATGTGAATGAGTTTGCAATTTTAGACAACTGACAAATATTCAATATAATATGTAGATCATATGCTAATAAAAATTTCATTGAAATCCATTAAGTATCACAGAAGTAATTAAACAAAACGTTTTGTCAATTGCAACATGTGACCAGAAACCCACCCCTGTTTTCATTTTTTTTATACATGTGCACACATACATTGAGACATTCGAATGCAAGCATTCTTGTCTGTTCTAAGAACCACAACAATAACAGCTGACTGCGTGAATTTTGTTATATTTCTGAACTGCCTTTAGTTTCAAATTTGCTACTGCTTGTCTAAGCAGTGCAGTGGCGGTGTTGATAGAAGCGGGGCACGTCGTGCCTTACAGGTCTGGGTTCAAACCCAGCCGATGTCAAATATTTTTATGTCGTATTTTCTAAATATTTTATTTTTTTTTTTTTTTTATTAAATTATTATTACTCTTTAAAAATTATATTAAATTCTTTAAAAATAAAAACATTCTATTTGATTGTGAAAGTGCAAGATTAGCAATTTAATTAAATTTTGTATAAGTTTGTGATGTATACAAGATACGGAATATATTTAAAAACGCATATCGGACGGGGTTCAGGGGATCTCCTAGTCGGGTACCCCCGACTTGAGTTTTCTTACTTGTTATACCCTGAACCCATTGAAAATGGGAAATCAGGGTATAATGTTTTTGTTCAAATGTAGGTAACAGGCAGAAGGAGGCGTGGCAGACCCCATAAAGTATATATAACCTTGAACAGGGAACTGAATTGACTCGATTTAGCCCTGTCCGTCTGTCTGTCTGTCCGTCTGTCCGTATGTATGAACACGTCGATCTCAGAACCTATAAGAGCTAGAGACTTGAAATTTTTTTGTAGTTCCATGTATAGCACGAAAATATCAAGTTTGTTACAAAAAATCGATAACTATTCCCGTTCTATTGTTATCGTTTAAAAACCTTATCGAAATCAAGTTATTAAATTATATCTCGTACATCTTTGAAGCTAGAGTCTCCAAATTTTGGATTTAGATTCATTTATGACTTATAAAATTTTGATTTTTGTTATATTGTATTTTGAACACCAGCTAAAAAAAAATTTTTGTTTTTATAAATTATTTTTTTTTATGCTTAAATTTTTTGTTCAGGTTCAGGGGATCTCCTAGTCGGGCACAACCGACTAAATTTTTCTTACTTGTTATATTATATAATTGTATTATTCATATATTGCAATGCCTCTATATACATTCAAAGATGGGGGTACCATTGGTATACAGTCCAAATATAAAATCTATAGCTATAGGATTCATGGCCACCTTCATCTTATCGAGTGCAGCTTGGTAAATCACAAATAATTATATAATATACAAATAATACATAAATTGTCGTTTGTTATTGGAGCTAGAGACTTAGGATTAAGAAATGCCAAAGCTATATATACATAGTTAAGCCTCATTGGGGCTAATCGGATTAAGATTATAGCCTGCATTGTTTTACAGCTGGCGCTCTACAAGCTGGTTTACAGTCAACATATTCTACTGCTCATTCTATAATTACATATAAATTGTAAAATAACTTTATATCTTTCACAGTTGAAGACGATCATATACTTTACTCAAGGAACCAGATTATATGATTCATACATATGTTCTATTATATGAGCTTTCATGTGAAATTTAGCTCCTTTTGGACTTTACTTTATCTTTTTTATCACAGTCTACAGTCTACAGTCTTAACTGAATATTTAAGCCAATTCTAGGCTATGTAACTTGATCGAATATTAAGCAGTTGACTATTATAATGCTTTTGTCTAGACTTCAACTGGGAGTCGTAATTTACATACCCATATATGTATATGTATATGTATATCATTACAAGCTCTACCTACAAGTATGTATATAGGTATACCCGTAGGTATAGATCTGACTCTGCCTATGAGTAATGCTGTGAAAGTAATTAGGTGCGTTCCATTTGTAGCTTTTGGTTCTGTTTGCGATCTTTGTTAACGGTTTCGGCTGCTCGCTCCAAGTCTGGCACGAAAAAACAAAGATAAGGCATTCACTAGATAGTTGAGGGGGCTAAAACTTCATATTCTGCAGCCAAACAATAACTGAGGCACACACACACACAGACACGCATACCTATGTATATCTATATACATATCTCTCTATCTCTCTATATATACATAAACATATATCTAAGTACAACTCACGCTGAGTGCAAACGAATTACAAAACGCAATTTTTACAGTCGAGCAAATTACTCAATAAACAGAAAACTCGACAATGGGTCAATAGCTCTGCCTGAGATTGCGACAGATGCATCTGAAAGTTAAAGGAAACTTGACCTATTTCTCGAGGGCATTGGAAATGTGTCACGACATACATATAATATTTATAGCAAATCTGGATAATATATATACCTATATATAGGTATGTGTATAGGGTAACAGATACGTCACCATGAAGATCTATACATAAATACTCAATTTCTAGCTATGATACGTTTTTTTAGCTCTTAACTGTAATGAAATCTGTTCATATACCAAAACTCCGTATCTATATACAATGTATAGCCAAATATATATGTATGTATATCCATATATACCTTTCTTGAAATTGGCTTTAAACCATAAATAAGACACGAGAGAGGGATAATCAAATACCAATTCATCTGCTCAACTATTACGACATATTAAAATTGGTGTATCTTGTTCATCAATAATCCATTTGTTAATCGAAATTGATCGATATTTATCGATCATAGGGAAACAAAAAACAAATTCAAGTCGCTGTAGTTGCCAAGAGATGTTTATAGAAACGGAAAGAACAACAGGCGAACGCACATAGCTGGATTGATTCAAATCGTCATCCAGATCCAGAATATATACATACTTTATTGGCTTGCTCACGCCTTCTTCTGCCTATTGCAATACATACATATGTATATATTCTTCTGTTTGTCATCGTTTGTTAGAGCGCTTATTCACGTCTATAGACGCGTTGATCTCAGAGTCTCAGAACATATATACAGCTCGCCTTAAATAGCACGCGTAAAGCAAGTTCGATTTGAGTGTTCGATTGAAGTTTGATTTGAGTGAACGTTTGCGAAGCTGATTACCAGAGTTGTTCCATAGAACATACAAAACAAGTAAGAAAACTGTAGTCGGTGGTGCCCGGAATAAAAATATACTCAGTTATGTATTTACTAACGCAGAAAAAATGTAAGCTTGAAAAAGTAATTAAAAATATGTAGCTGGTATCCAAAATATAACAAAAATCAAAATTCTATAAAATATAAATGAATATAGATACGAAATTTGGGTACTCTAGCTCCACAGATGTACGAGATATAATTTAATAACTTGATTTTGACAAGGTTTTTAAACGATGACAATTAAAGAGGAAAAGTTATCGTTTTTTTTAAAACAAACTTGATATGGGACCTATAAACAAAATTTCAAGTCTCTAGGTCTTATATGTTCTGAGATCGAAGCGTTCATACATACGGACAGACGGACGGACGGACAGATGGACATGGCTAAATCGACTCAGCTTGTCTCCCTAATCAATAATATATATACTTTATGGGGTCTGCCACGCCTCCCTCTGCCTGTTACATATATTTGACATTTCAACAAAACCATTATACCCAGATTTCCCATTTTCAATGGGTTCAGGGCATAAATATATATATTAGAAAATTGCGTTTTGGCTCATCTGATTTCTGCTTCATTCATGTCCCGAAAATTTGGAAAACATCAAGCTTAACAATTTTTAAATAACACATTTTGCATTAGGCCTTTGGGAGAAGAAGAAGAAGGAAACAATGTAAAATTTCTGACAACGTAATTCAGGGTATCTATTAGTCGAGCACTCTCACTTTACTTAATCTCTTTTTAATGTTCATTTGATTTTGAAGTCGACATATATTTAAATATCGGCATTTTCCGATTTTCTATAGTTGATATGATGCTCTAAAATTCATTTCTATTTGCCTTGCCCACATACAATTTCAGCGCCACCTGTCAAGAAGTTCAATATTAAAACTAATTGCCACTCGCACTTCTTAACTTCCAAACTTAACAATTTATGAGATCAGATTCCAAATTTTAAGCTTTTCACCCTCACTAAACCTCTTTTCAAGTCTAAGTGCAGTCGAGAGCCACTCACTGCATAATACTCTTCCAGAGGTTCAAAATCAGTTAAATTAATCTCCAAAACTGTGGACGATAAAGATTTTTCACGTCTTTAGCA
Source organism: Drosophila leonis (assembly GCA_035045365.1). NCBI lineage: Eukaryota > Metazoa > Arthropoda > Insecta > Diptera > Drosophilidae > Drosophila > Drosophila leonis. The sequence goes on from JAWNPC010000953.1 coordinate 9,583,653, forward strand.
AGCTTAAAAAAAGAAACGAACATTATTTGACATCCAAAACTCTATTGGAAAAGTGACACTGCAGATTGGAAGTGATATTATTCCTTACTTTGATGTATTATACAACAAAATCTGATCATGGGCAGACGCGCAGCGAACTGTACTCTTTAAGGAGATATGAACAAAATAAAGGAAACGTCGATTTGAATCGTCTTTAGGGAAATAGTAAAGCTATCGACTATTTGAAATAAACTTGATCTGTGCATACATAAGCCGAATACTTTTGCACTCCAAGAAGTTCTGATCAAGAACATATATTAATTTCAATTGTATGTGGCCATAAAACCAAGCAATGAGAAGTCTGTCTGATTTTACTGTGCACTTGGAATCGCAACGAGTTACTTATTAATATTTAATGGCACAATTTGTTTCTACTGCTACTATAATATGACGTTGTTATATGTTATTATTAAATTAAAAATTATTAAATAAATTAAATTATTATATTATATTGTATATTGTAATAACAATAGAAATGGACTTCAAATATGATCAATATTACATACTCTACATCGTTTATGAATATGATATATTATATGTAGGTGCTCATATGATATATACTGGCGACTTCAATAATACAGAACAAATTTTGAGGATATTTTTCAAGTCTCGAATGAGAAAATACTTTTCCGAGAGGCAGATTAACCTTATATTATGCCTGGATTTCGAGATATTCTTAACTAAAACGAGGTCTTATTATTCTTTCAAAGTTCTCTAACATTCGAACAAACTTTTTTTTCTTCAAAACTACATTTGAGGCTTATGAAAGTAATACTAATCCTCTCTTAATGTGATAGGATTAATGCTGTTTGACAGTCAAAAAAGAGTTTACTAAATGATGTTGAGCTATAATATAGAGATGAAAATACTGTAGAAAACAGATCGCTGATAGAGTCCTATAAAATCTATCTATAAGCGATATTGTATTTGAAAAAAAATAAACTTTTGTTCATATTAATTTTCTGTTTTAGAGCGTAAATTTGTTGTTTAAATATTTGTAGAAAATTCTATTGAAAAAAGTCTTATAAACTGATTCTAAAGTTTCTAAATATTTAATAATAATTCTTCTCGAGCTCTAAAAGTCTCGAGAGTATATATAAAGGCTGGATATACGATCCTATAGAATTCTAAAAATAAACTACTTTTGCTTACTTTTGCTACTGTATTTACGCCGGAACTATTTGGAAAATATCGTATGCATTACCATTAAACAGCTCCATTTGATATGCGATCTAATTGTTTACAGTTCCGTATGCAATTGATAGAAAGACAATGAGAGGCATTGATTGACAGCAGCCGGGCAGACAGTCGAGACACTAGAGACAATGGGGGAATAGAGACAATGCAGGATAGTTAAGAGTAGCCCGACGAAATCACTGCGTAGTCCACTAGCTACGGCCCACTACCCATGGCCCATGGCCCACTGTCCCACTGTTCCACTGTCGACGACGAAAAGTGAAAGTGTGGGAAAGAGAGCGGCCTCAACAGCATACGGCGTACGGCATACGGCGTACGGCGTACGGCGTACAACGAACGACGTACAACCTACAATCAGACAATCGAACAATTGAACAATTGGGACCGTGTGGACACAGGACAACAGCAAGCAGCGAGCAGTTGTGCACGCCACAACTAGGACACAGACATGAATGTCGATGGGAACGAGGTCTTCTGCGTTTCGGTCAGTGTCAAAGGCACTAAAACCATTCAGCCAGGCTCGAGTGTGGGCGGCTAGAAGGGGGCGGTGGGGGCCAATGTCGTGGTCAAGCGGGCAAAATAAAAAAAAACGTGAAAGCTTTATGTTCTCGAGGTGTTGCCGGCGTTTGAATACCCTGTAAGTAACTATTCGGTATTCACTATGAGAAGTTTAAGCAAATAGTATATTAAATATACAAATATTATGACAGTTCTGCAATCTACTAGGGAGACATTTTTACTTTTTTGCAACCAAAGTTTTCGTTTGATAAAGAGAGTTCATGTCTCTCAAACAAGATAAACTTAATTGAATCGGGTATTGTTAAAGATAGTTTTAACTCAAGATTGGTAAAAACTTAAGAAAATTTAGAAATTTAGGAAAATTATTTATTATTAAAAATATTTTTTTTTAAATCTTTTGAAAAACTTGTATTATTTTTGTATAAATAAATTATTAAAACATATATTTGGAATAAAACATTAAGAAAATAAATAAACTATGTAGAAAAATGAATTACAATTTGTATACATTTTTTATATTGTATAAATAAATAGCTTTAGGAAATAATTTACAAAATTTATTTATAAATAGAAATTCAACAATTTTTAATCACAAAATTCTAAAATTTTTATTTATAAAAAATTAAAAAAAATTTTATTTCTAAAAAAATTGAAATAAAAAAATTTATTTAAAAATTGTTGCCTTATAAATTTTACTAACGATTTTTAAAAAACGTTTATTTGTAAATAATTTTGTATACATTTATTTACTAATAACTCTTTTACAAATTTTTGCAAAATTTTTTTTGAATACATTTTATTATGATAAAAAATTAAAATTGGTTTTAAAATTATTTATAAATATATTCGAAGTATTACATTACATATTTCCAATAATTTATATATTGTATTTTAATTTATTATATTGTAATGCAGTAAATAATATATATTAGACGACTTAATGATGATATAAGATGTTCCCCCTGGCTGAGCTTTAATGTGCTTCAAGATTATTCCAAAATCATTACGTAGACTATAATAGGTAGATATGCTATAAATATGTATTACAAGACATATGTGTTCGTGTATTAATCTTGAAATATGTGCTGGGAAAGAAGTATTTTATGAAATGTGTGTAGAAATTGATGTGTGGAAAAGCATATGCGACGAGGGGCATGAAAAATCGAATAACTGTCGAGAGTTGGCCAGTGGGCGTGCGTCTCAGAGCCGTTGACGGGTGGTCAGTTATTATTACAGTTATTGCTGGCGTGTCCTGGCGTAGCATGGCATAGCGTGTCCTGGGTCAGTCGACCGACGTTCGCAATGTGTGTTTTCCTAATGGCTCGTGCGCGACTAAATGCTTTGCTGCTTGACCAATTGACCAAATGGCCAATTGATTGATTGACCAACCAGCTAGCCAGCCAGCCAGCCAGCCAGCCAGCCAGCCAACTAGCCAACTAGCCAGGTGGCTAGACGGTTGCCCCAAGCGACTTCTTGTTTCTAAATTGCATTAGTTGACATTTCTGTACAGTTTAAGCACATACAAATCCTGACCCTGACCATGGCCCTTCTTCATGGAGCAGGCGTCTGGAATTCACGTGCGGCACGAACTGCCTAATTGCAATTTGCAATGCCAAAAAAAAAAAATGCAATATCCAAATAACCATCAAATGTAGGTGAGTTAGCAGGAAGCGTTGCAGTTGACGAGCGGTCGACCACAACCGACTGTGTAATACTCGTTTAGATGCCCATAACAGATGCTAAGAGTGAGAAGCCTTTGAAGCTTGAGTCTAGTTAATAAGTGCGGATATTCAGAGTTGCCTGCTAGGAACTCTAATCATAGCAGTCTTCCTAACGTCTCATATATGTATATAGAGTATATTCCTAGTTTGCTATCTGTCAGAGGCTAGAAATGTCATTCATATAGAAAACGACAAAGACTTGAAAGAAAGGTTCGTTTGAATGAGTATTCAAATTAGGTGTAAGGCATATGAAAGTTGAATGTGAATATTGAATCATGAATGTGAATGAGAATGTGAATGATAGTCATGTGAGCGAATTGATTAATCGCAATTCTAATTGCATTGTTCAATACGCTTTTACTCGCCACTCTCTCTTCTTATTTACTCTATACATGCTCTCTCTCTCTTTCGCTCACCTCTCTCTCTCTCTCTGTCTCTTTCTCACTCACACTTAAATACACTTTCATAGCTGCTATGTTTACGCCCACGTATCCGTACATGTCTCTGCATGCATGCATATAACCGCAAGTACATACAGCCTTCTCATACACACACACAGACACACACACACACACACACATACATACATACATACATACATACATATGTGGTGTCCATTAATATGATGGCCAACTAGCATTTGTAGAATTTCGTATGGACTGACTTAACTCAAACAATCGCTCGGATGCCATTCACAACAAACATTACCTAAGTTGACATTCAGTCAATGTCGCAAATGGATTGCTGCCCCCAAACAGTTCACAGTGGTGCAAAATGCAATAGCAATAAAAAATATAAAAAAACACGAAGTTGCCTTATTCGTGAAATTACATTATAATTATCCTTAGCTTTAATTAATGGCAATGCCATTGATAGTCCTTAATGCTCGAAGTTACTGAAACTGTTTCACTAGACAAATCAATTTATTTTGTGCTCTTTTTCGATGTGTTGGATTGGGAGAATTTGAAAAATTGGATATAGAATATCTGGATATAATTAAAAGTTGATAGCTGAAGTAGTCGATTAAGTCGATAACTTTTAATATTCTCAGGAAATCGATTCAAATCATTTCAGTATATCACGAACATATAGATTCTAGTAAAGTATACTAAAATATATTATAATACAAATCTAGGTATCTCCTAGCTGGATACTCCCGACTATCTTCTGATTAGTACTGCCAAATATCAGTATATCATTTTACCAGGTGGCAACTCTGTGGGTATATGATCGTTTCAAATAGTGAATCCAGTATCCAGTATCCAGTTAGAGATCCGTCCGTCAGATGGGTAAGCCGCCAGAGATATTCAACTTTATCTCGATCAAATATGAATAGTAGAAATAAGCAGAAGATGACACAGATATCCAAAATAAAGAAGTCTAGTAAATTTGTATTTCTATTAGACCCAAGTTAATGTAGTGTAAAGTCCTAGTTGAAGGTCACATTCCGAAAACTTGAGCTCATAGCTAACAAATTGTGTCTATTCAATCCAAATAATAAATATTCAATTGAAAATGTTAATGCAAATGCAAATCGTTGTCTCTCTATTATTATTGAGTACAACTCGACAACTCGACATTGCTGAAAGTAAATGTGAAGCTTCAATTTATTTTCAAATCAATTCTCTCTGTATATATTTTTATAGACTACTATTTAGTATACTTTACTCTATTCCAATTCTAAAGCTAGAGCTCACTTCAACTTTTAATACAGATCTTGGCATATGAATTGGAATAAACCTTTTCAGCTTTCTAGTTGTTGCTTATCAGTCAATCAATCACTATATCACTGCATAGATTGCATGGCAAATCGAATTTGTTTCACTTTCTCAGCAACTTCAGGCCAGCGTGCAACCCATTTAAGGGAATTTGCTAATGCGTTGTCACTGTGCGTGGGTGTCTGTCCTGTATACCCTGTAACCATGGAAATGAACCATAGGCACATGACAATAAGCAATCCATATTAATAAGAACCAGTTCACCATGCATGGGTGCCGGCTTATTGCTATGTAGAGTAGCTGCTAGTCGCGCATGCCCGCCATCCTGCCTCTTCTCATTTATTTTGTATATTCTGTATAGCTTGTAACCATGAAAATGAAAGCGGATTCTAACAGCGGCAAAGGTTTTATCTAACAATTTGTTATAATTGCAGGGAAACTACTAGTCGGGCATGTCTGTCTGGTTGGCTTAGAACATCTTGCACGCCTTGTATTCAATTAAATGAGCTATAAGTATATGCTAACATCAACAGAATCTTTTTTATAACAATTGGTTATAATTGCAGGGCAGCTGCTAGTCGAGCATGCCGCCAGCTTACCAAGCTGTCAGTTTTCCCTTATTTTGTACATTCTGTATACCTTGCATTCAATGAAATGAGCTTAAAGTATATGCCGACAAAGAAAGTATATGCCTACAGGGTAGCTGCTAGTCGAGTATGCCGTCTGCTTTGATTTTTGTTTTATTTGTATTAGTCTGCATACCCTCTATTCAATTAAATGAGCTATAACTATAAATAGATGCTTTTTTATAACAATTTGCTATGCTTCCAGAGTAGCTGTTAGTCGGTCATGCCTGTTTTATGTGCCTTTGTATATCCTCCTGAATACCTTGTATTCATAGAAGTAAGGTTAAAGCACATGCTGACAGAGGCAGAGGCTATGCATGACAGTTTGATATGTTTGCAGGGTAAGTGCCAGTCGAGCATGCCCGCCTGCTTGCCCCTTATTATTTATTTGGCTTTATGGCTTTACTAGCAGTACTTTTGTTTGTTTGTTTGTTTGTTCGTTTCGTTGCTTTTGGTGTTTTTTGCGTGCTTTGTAGTGTCAGGGCTTTCCCCATGGAAACATCCTTTTGTTATCAGCTGCTGTGGATCGCTTGGCCCCTTGGGGAACCGAGGGAGATTGTTACACCGTTTGCTAGTCCCTGTCCTAGTGACAGGCCACACGCAACTGTGTGTGGCGCACGCATCACGCAGCTGGGCAACCCAATTCGGATTCGGAATCATCAGGCAATCACTTGACAGACTGGTATAACTCATTTTGGGTGTCGAGCGACAATTGGCCCACTTTCCCACTTTCCCATTTTCCCATTTTCAATGCTCAACAAGTGGCTGCCTGTGCGGGCTGACAGGCAGACAGGCAGACACCTTCGCTGGCAGTCGTAGGCTAAATGGTTAACGCACCTGTGCGTGTTGCACGGATGAACCCGAGACCCAAACTTCGGCTTCACCTCTCTTCACTAGTCGATCAATTTTTAATGAACGAATCAAAAATATGCTCTAACTATATATATATGCATATTATATATGTTATATATATATTTGTATGAAGGAATGTTTTTCATTCTAATTACCACAGCCCCAAAGCATGTGGCATGTGGCATGTGGCATGTGGCTGGCTACCTCGCTCACAACATTACAGTACAAGTAGCCATTGCTACAGTATAAGTATATTAATTACTATGGAATTGCCAGAAATGGAAAGTAATATGCGGGCCTACCCAACAGATGGGCGACTGGTCGGACTGTCGAACGGCCGGACGGACGAACAGTCGAACAGGCAGTTAACTATTCTGAAACTAAACAGACTTCACAGCTAATTACATATAGAGAATGTGAACAATTGTTAAACTAAGCTCTGAAAACCAAATGAACTCAATTATTAATCCGTATAAATTATAGTTCTAATGGAAAATCTGTCGATATTATCTACAAATTACAGTATGCGATGGGAAAAAACGATTTTATACAATTTCAAAAGACTCTTATGTATATATATACCTAAATATATATAAATATACATATATATATAAATATATTCCTGATTGGCACAGCCTGCTATGCGAATCTAGTTATATGAGTCTATGCATTGGATTTTCCTTGTGCCTTTATCCAAACCCGACTACGTAATACCCGTCATCAGACTTATTGCTTGGAAATTCCATTTCAATTCCCATTTTTGATCAATATTAAGAGTAGTTTTAGTAGTTGCTCATCTTCAATATTGGAATATTCCATTTATAAATCTGTGCGATATATAGCTTTTTTGATAGTCTGATCATTTTATCATAGTTTTGGTTTTTTCGGAATTGTCATGATCATCCCGGGCATATCTTTTCAATCATCAATAGTTGAGCTGACTGGGGTACACACACACCTTTATATATATTCGAAATTTGCCTAGTTGCGATAGCTGTGCAGCAACCAATATACAATTGGCTTGTTTGTAGAGAATCTCAACCAGTTGCTTAGAACTAGAGAACTAGAAGCAGAAATATTTTGGCTTAGAAACCCGAGAAATCAATAAACATTTATTTGTATATACTCGTATATGTTATTAAATCTAACTGGAATAGAGTTTGTCAACAGGTTAGATGATAAGCAGTCGCGCTAAAGCTTACGTAAACAAAATATGATGATGTTTCTTAACAATGTTTTTATGAGAAATCCGTTGACTACGTGAGAAGAGTATATTGGCTCTGTAGATTATTCATATAATCCAGAAAAATCTATTTTCTACATATGTCAATCTTAGTCTTAGAGTTAAACGAAGTAAATTTTAAATCGAGACTCACTTTGCTTAATTGCAGAATCAGTTGCTATTTGAGTCAGTGAACGGGTGTTATTCAGTCAGTCATACCACAAATTCGTAGCTGTGTACATGCTGCTCCCTGCTTGTGCCTTTGTTGAGCGATAACAGACTTTTGCTCGACTGTGAGTGTGTGGGTGAGAAGACTAATGAGTTTCGCCACCTGTATTAAAGTAAGAATCCAGGAATTCGTGCACAAAAGCTAATGAATGACTATTTAAAGCACCGTCAACAAGTCTCTGACTCGCTCGACTGCTGGCCTCAGTAAAGAATCGACATTGGCTGCTTAGATACGAGATGATTGTAAATCAATATAAGGATTTCACATGCTTCACATGATGATTCCTGCTAAGAGGAACTTAAATGCTAAATCTTATCTTTATCCTATTGGGGATAGTGGGAATTCATCATGACATTGTTACATAGCAAACAACACACATACACAAGCACACATACATAGTCACGCGCTCTGCTCACTGCGCTTAAGAGCTTTACTATGGGAAACGAATTGCTGAATAACTTTTGTTGCAGATAGAGTTTCCCAATTAAATCTGATTTGCAAATGCACAAGTCTCTACTATTTGAAATGTGTTTTTTATACCCTGAACCCATTGAAAATGGGAAATCAGGGTATAATGTTTTTGTGAAAATGTATGTAACAGGCAGAAGGAGGCGTGGCAGACCCCATAAAGTATATATATTCTTGATCAGCTCGACAAACTGTGTCGATATAGCCATGTCCGTCTGTCCGTCCGTCCGTCCGTCCGTGTAAACGCAGCGATCTCGTAAACCACAAAAGCTAGAGATCTGAAATTTGTATGTATATATATATATATATATATATATAAATGTATACTCGTGTATACCCTACGCAGTTCGAGTTTATCAATTTTTTTCGATAACTCATCCCATTTCCTTATTATCGATGAAAATCGATAATTTTACTTTGTTTTTCAAGCGTAACTTGAATACCGTTTCAGCTATAGATTTCAGCTTTTCCGTGTATATCCGTGTTTTGAATACAAGCATTTTGTAATTTTTGGATTTTCGATGCCATGCCCTTCCCCCCAAAAAAACGCATTTCAAATACTAGAGATTTGTGCTTTGGAAAATACATACATATGAATGTCATTAGTACGCCTTAGAAGTTTGGTTACGAAAGTCCATCTAGAAGCAAACCTATTCAACAAAAAAGTTTCCATAATATTGCCCATACTGCAGCCCAAGCGCTGCCCGCGCGCAGTCGCTGCGTGTGTGTGTGTGTGTGTGTATGTGTTGTTTGTATATATGTATATATAAAAGAAGCGCAAAGTGATTTGAATATCGCATCTTCCCCGGGTTTAGGGTATCTCTTAGTCAAGCAGTCTCGACTAGAGCACTCTTACTTGTTCTATACTCTGAAGCTATTGAAAATGGGAAATCAGGGTATAATGGTTTTGTTAAAATGTATGTAACAGGCAGAGGGAGGCGAGAAAGACCCCATGAATTATATATGCGAGCGGCGAGCTGAGTGGATTTAGACCTGTGCGTCTGTTTGTCCGTCCGTCTGTCCGTATGTATGAACGCGTCAATCTCAAAGCCTTTAAGAGCTACACACTTGAAGACTTTGTGGATCCCTGTATAGCACGAGCAGGTCAAGTTTGTTTCGAAAATTCGATAACTATTCCGGTTTTAATGTTATTGATTAAAAACGGTATCGAAAATCAGTTTTTAAATTATATCTCGTACATCTTTGGGATTCTGCATTTAGTTTCATGTATATTGAAAACAATTTTGATTTTTGTTGTATTTTGGATACCGGCTCCAAACATTTACCAAATTCTTTAAAATGAAGGTCAGCTCAAAATATAGCCAGTATGTGACAGAGTTTGCATATTTATTAAATTGGCTAATATTTAATAGAAAATGAAGATCATATGCAAAAAATTTCATTGAAATCCATTGAATAACAAAAAAGTTATTAAACAAAACGTTTGGCCAATTGGCAAATGCAGGTGGCAAGCAGCGCCAAGCAGCGCCAAGTAGCGCCAAGTAGCGCCAAGCGGACGCATTTTCTCTATACGTGTGCACACATACATTCAAATGCGTGCATTCTTGCCTGTTCTAGGAATCGCTATTGCGCTTGAATTGTGCTTGATTTGTCAGCTGCTAGTTTAGTTTAGATTTGCTAGATGGCGCCAGGGCAGTGAAGTGGCGGTGTTGGTAGGGGCGACGCGTGTTGATGCGTGGCGATGTCGCGTTTCCTTCGTTTTTTATTTTTTGACAAATATGCTATTTGATTGTGATTTGTATATCTAAAACGGAGATACAATTATCGATTATAGATTTCATGTTCATCTAGAGCTGATCTAAAAATGAAATTCTGCCTCACAGCTAGAGGAAATTGGTTATACGTCGACTTCATGTCTTATTTCTGTGGATGATCAGTTATCATGGACCCGATGTCCGTGGAAAACTGATCTGGGAACTGAAACCCTCTTCACAGCTAAGCTCTATGTGAGTAATTATTAAGGAAGTAATTGGATATACTGAGGGGCCAAGTGGACTATGGACTGGCAAGGTATTATTAATGCTTATGGACTTAAGACAGACTATATAGGCTATATTTAACGGGCTATTTTTGTACACACTGGCAATTAGGGGGCTTGCAATTGGAGCTATCAATGATATGTTGATATGTGGGAAACAATGACCTTTGTTGCACACTTCCAATTCATTTCGCCATTTACCGGGGAAATGTGTGCTAAATTATTTATGCAAGTTCTGTTCTATGTGTGTTCCGATGGCAGTTCCTCTCGGTCTCTGATCAATTTGCACGTGAACAACCACACGGCTTGGTGCTATTAATCAAGTGAAATCAATTGAAATTGAAATTGAAATTGAATACATGACATTCAATTCGATTCGTTCCATTGCAGCTATACCCTATGCAGTATACTTCGATATGCACAAAAGACGGCACTATGCAAGAAAACACTGGGCTCCACTGTTGCCTCTTTGCGTCCAGTGCGAAGGGATAAACGATATAAATGACAGCTCTTTCAGTGCATGTAGAACTGATTCAGGTTTGCATACAAATCTTACGTAATTCCCATTCATTCAGGCCTAAACACCCTTTGGATACCCTCTTCCTCTACCAATTCCCTTGCCTCGCGCTCTGAAGACAAATTTAAAAATATTTGATTTTTGCTTCTTTCTACCTCGTTCAATATGTTTTGAGCTGTAGAAATCAGAACTGTAGAACTCAGTCCAAGTTCAAGTTTGCCAGTCGGGAATGCCTGACTAGAAGTTACCCTGAATCTTCTGCAGAGGGCTGCTTGTTCGGACATTCTAGCTATGTTTCTTCTATATACACACACACACACACACCAACACATGCACACACACATAGATATGTTCTACGTACAGTACTCCCTCGCTAAGTTTGGGTTTAGATGTACTTATGATATAGCTGACTAAAGCTCAGATCTCCAATCTGTTTGAAATAGAGTTTCTGATTTCATTGAAATGAAATAAGTATCTGAAATTACAAATATTTGTAATCTGAGTATATCTTCTACATGGAAAGAGCTATGAGCTCCAATTCTTATGGTATTCAAGTTATGTAAGTTTAATGGACAGATGTTGGCCTCAGCTCGTCGTCCAGATCAAGAATATGTATATTCTGTGGGCGCTGCCACGCCTTCTACTGTCAGCACCATACGTTTGCACAAAACCAATATGCCCAAAACTATGTGATTAGGAGGGTATAACACAAGTTTTATGTGTATTCAAATCCTTCAAAAATATTATAATTTCCAGTATGATGAATGGGTTGGGGATAGGAGAAGGTGTCCAGGTGCCCAGGTGCCTAGGTGCCCAGGTGCCTCGTGCCATCAACCCAATTTCCAAACATTAACAGCTAATGATGGAAACTGCTTATTAGAGTCTCAGTCGCAGTGTCGGATTGCGCATACGACGCGTGCGACATGACACAGATATGTTAATATATCTGTATCAGATGTTAGCCATATTGGTGGGTAATTAGGCCAAAAATAACAGTTTAATAATAGATGCATATGCGAGCAGGTCAACTCCCCAAAGCCATGAAGATCCCCAGTCGTAAATGTAATAATTTCACACACTCAGCGTCGCCGGCTTGGGCAAAAGCTAAGTTAATTAGTTCAATAAAACTTTGATTAAACACACTAATTTAGCTTAGTTTAGTTTTATAGGCTTATAGGCTTTGCTTGTACTGTGAGTGCCACAAATAGTCGCCGATTAGTTCGGATGGATTACGTATTTATTATAATCGCATAAAACTCTCTCTTCTCTCTCGGCCTAATGGTTCGCAATCCCAGAGACTACTCACACCTAGGCCATGGCTAATATCAAAATAATTCAACAATCAATGCAATGGAATTCACATCATTATTTCAATTGTAGCAGAACTGCTTATCGAATTAGGGATCGACCTTGGAATACCCTACATACCCCGTGATGATAAACTGAATTTAATTGTTTTTTGATGTTACATCAAATGTACAGAGCTGAAAGACTAGATATATAGTATAGTATAAGATGATATCAGGTTAAATAAAATATTGAATAACAAATATTCACAGCACATCCTGACTGAAAAATCCATTCCCAAATATTTAGAATTGATGCTATCTTATTCCCAAATCCCTTACAATATCGGATAACTTTTTTGGAAAAGATCGCAAAGATCGTTTCCAGCTCAATTGCCGAGAAAAATTCACAATTCTCGCAATGGCCTCTGATAAGTATTCCAACCTCTCGAAGTACGTTTCCAGGTCAGTTTTAGCAAAGTTCTTAGCGGAGTCTGTAAAATATTCGAGTCCCTTAAAAAAAGGTTTTCCGAATTAACTTTCGAGTTGAACTCTCAATTTCCTCAACAGATTTTGAATCTCGTCGTTTTCTGACTATTCCAACGTTCGTCGTTATTCGCCAATATTTCTGTAATAAATGACCCATAATGGAGTATTACTTTCAGTCAGTTGGTTTGCCTGTGTGTGTTTGTACTCTTCACACACACACACACACACACACACGCAGCCAGACGCAAACATCTATTTGAATAGCGACTCATTTGTTTTGGATTTTGTGCTTTGCGTCTCTTGGTTTGTTTTCAGTTGTTTCTTGGGTTTTTACGCATGTAAGTGCCGCGATTACTCACCTTACATTTGTGTACTTGTGTATAACATACGTACATACACATACGTACCCATTATAAAGGTACAAAAAATATATCTGGTTCTATTGACAGAAATTGGCTTTGCCCCAATACGAATCTTTGTATCCGTATTCATATTCTAGTATATACTAAATACTAAATAATGTACATATTACTAACCCTTTTCAGTATTTTTGCAATACCTTTGCACGTTCACATCTCATCTATGTACATGTACATATGTATGTATGTGTGTATTTATATTGCTGTTGCTTATGAAGTGTATTTACCGTTCGACTTCGACAAATCTCTTATGCTCTCTCAGTCTCTCTTACTCTCCCATACCCACTCTCTGTGAGTTTTAGGTGCGCTTGCACTCGCTACGATCTCGCGTCGACTTTATTAAGCTTTGCGCTTTATTTTGCTTTTTGCCCCTTTCCTGGGCATTGTTTTATCATTTGTTTTGATTTACTTTGTGTCTGTTGCTAGCTCGCTCGCTCTCACTTGAAGCCTCTGGCTTGCTTACCTGACAGTTTGTCATTCATTTGCTTTGCTGCTGGGTCTCTCATCCATGGCGAATCGGTTAATCGGTTCAATCGGTCTTACGTACAAAACGCACAACGTTTATATTGCTGCTGTTGTTGTTGCCATTATTAATTCTCCATCAGCTTTGTATACGCTTCGCAAATAAATTATGAAATATTACGCGGGCATTTAGTGAAAACGCAGTGCTCAAACCCAACCCGGACCCCTCGCCCACGCACTCATTACCATATCCGGCTTGTATACCCACACACACACACACACACACACATATATATACACGCACACTCATTAGTCAAATTTGAATGCCTTCGATTTGCGTTACAGTAATTACACTTGAGCGTCATCAGTTCAATCGTTGTTTAGATGCGTCGCACTCGGACTTCGTAGTTAGTGTTGACTGTGGTCGTGCGCAAAAGCTTGTTTGTGTATTTCAAAAGGGAGAAGGCGCACAGAGACAAACTGAACGAAAGCACTAACGAGGTGGCAACATTCTAGCGTCAAACTGTAAATTCAAACCAATGCGAATTCATTCAATAGGAGTTTGGTTTATTGAATAGAAAGAGAAAGAGCGAAGGGTAAGAGATTTGTCGAAAGAGCAGCATAACTGTGTGACCGAGAGGGGCGAAGAGGCGGTAAGAGACACGGCTGATCAGTAAATATCAATAATGACAAATAAAGATTTAAACAAAATGCAGTTTTAGAGCTAGTTTAATTGACTTTCCGAAGAAACATTTGTTTTTTTTTGTATATTACAGAGCTTTAAATGTTCTTTTAGATACATACATATGTATGTATATCATGGAAACCCGATGTGACAGAGCTAAACTTAATTTAGATTCAGACTTGTCAAATGGAAAAGATTTAGGAAAACTATAAAATAAAACTGCTGATCTATGTTATTGAATGACTCTAATATGATAGACAAACTCCATGTCTATCCATAACTATCAACTACAGTCGAGTCTCGATAATTCGAAATGGCAAGGGGATCAGGTTTTTTACGAATTAGACGGAAATTCAAATTATCGAGACTCGACTGTAACGAATTTTTTTCAAGGGGATAGATTTTGTTTCGATTTATCGCGATTATCGATTTAGCGGGGTACAAATTATCGAGACTCGACTGTATATTGATAATCAACGATTAGATGAAAGTAATCCTCAATGGGCTCAATGATGTTAGAATTATACGTTAAGCCCGATGTTGTGCATAGTCTTGTCAGAGAATAACTCTTTGTAGACATTTGGCTTACTTCTGATCGATTGAAGTTGATTTTATACTCGTTCACGCAGTGTCCGGTCCTTGACACTTGGAATTTTTCATTTAATATTTATCGTCAGGTCTCGTCTTAAATTGTGTTAAGAAATTGTTGGATTCTTCAAATATGTGAGTCAAGATTCAAGAATTATAGCTAGAATAATGCCAAACTTTTTTGACTGCATAATTATTCTAAAGTTAAAAAGAAGAAAAATATATACAACATATATACAACTTGGCTGAAATTTGATTGATCGATAAATGATCGATGAACAAATTAGATTATTTGGCCAATGAATATATATGTACATATATAAATGTATTTTATATGTTCTATGTATATCTATTATACCCTGAACCCAATGAAAATGGGAAATCAAGGTATAATGGTTTTGTTGAAATGTCAAATGTATGCAACAGCCAGAAGGAGGCGTGGCAGACCCCATAAAGTATATATATTCTTGATCAGGGTGACGAACTGACTCGATATAGCCATGTTCGTCTGTCCGTCCGTCCGTCCGTATGTGTGAAAGCGTCGATCTCAGAACCTATAAGAGCTAGAGACTTGAAATTTTTTGTAGGTTCCTGTATAGCACGCTCAGGTCAAAAATTCGATAACTATTCCCGCTTTAATGATATTGATTAAAAACATGATCGTAATGCAGTAATTCAATTATATCTCGTACATTTTTGGAGCTAGAGTCTCCAAATTTTGTATTTAGATGCATTCATATTTTATACAATTTTGATTTTTGTTATATTTTGGACACCGGCTGATTGATAAGCATTGATCATCAGTCAGTCAATCATAAAATTGATCATTGGCCGAGTAACGCAGTGTTGCCAGACTGCGTGCAGCTGAGGACCTCGTCGAGCTCAACGCCTCAACAATTTGTCAATTATGTAACGCCAGCAATTTTGTAATTTGCAATTTGTTGCTGCGTGTGGGAAGAGTTTTCCAGTCAAAAGTTGACTTAGCAAATAAAGGCGGGTGTTTTTTTTTTTTTTTTTTTTGGCCCAGTTGGGGGCTTGGGTCTTGGGGTGTCTTATGTGCCCGTGTGTCATTTGGCTGTTGCAGTTGGCTAAAGTGCATTAGCCAAATGACATCGCAACGGGGCAGCTGCTGCGAGTCGCACGCAGTCGGCGACACTATTTCTTATTCAGCTGAATCAGTTGGTCAGTCAGTCGGTCAGGCGGCTGGTTGCTTGCTTTAGTTGGTTAGTCATTGATTTCGAAAGGTAAAGGTAAAGGTAAAGGTAAACTATTGATGACCTACTGCTGGAATTCCCAGAACTGACATCGAAATCGAACTCAAAATTCAAATCAACCTAAAATAAAGCGAACGAAGAGGAAGATAACCGTGTGACAATTACCACAAGTTAATTGTCATAAAAGATTTAAGGGCTAATCCGGTCAAGTTTGAATTCAATAACATTGAAACTTTCCAACTCGATGGAAATTTGTCCAGATGTCCGTCCAGTCGACCACTCGACCAGTCGAAGTTTACACTCATATCATGTACATGTCAAATGTATGTGGCGTGTGTTACCAGCTGCTGACTTTGCCACAAGCCGCACCTAAGCCCAGCGACTCGCATCAATAATTGAAGAGCGAGAAAAAGACAACTTGTTATGCATAAATATATAGATGAGCGGATGGATATACGAGTATTTTTACATACATATATGATTCATCTTCATAACCCTTCGCTCCTTTCACAGCTGACCGCGGCACGGCAAGGCCAACACATGGAGTTGAACGTCTGTACTTGGCCAACAGCAACAACAACAACAGCAACAGCAACAAGAACAACAACAGCGATTAGTCTAACAGCGAGCAGCAAGCGTCGAGCTGCAGCGGCCCCATTGAAGTCAAGACCTCCGGGCTGCACAGCCGCAGCAGCCTAAACACCCACACAGAGAGCGAGAGAGAGAGAGAGAGACAGAAAGAGAGTGCGAGCAAGAGACAGTGAGAGTGGCAGTGGAAGAGTGCGAAAAAACAACAACGAATTCCGCATATCCTGTAGCATCTCTTCATAATGGGCACAAAAACTCAGCCACAATTAACCAAAGGTAAGTTAATGTCAAATGAAGTCCATAGAACCCATTTAGCCATATATAAACTGGGGCGAAAACAATAATAGCATCACTATTGAAAGTGCAATTTTTAGGTTGTTTCCCTCTAAGTTTTATTTTATAAGTACAAATAAAATTGGCAAGAAAAATGGTGAATTTGTTTTCTAGCCAAGTTAAGATGGCCACACAACCGAATAACTCATTCATTTCCAAAAAATGGGCCGAAACAAATAATGGGTCAAGTATGACTTTTTTGGATTAATCAAAAAATTTGGAATTTTTTATTTTTTTGTAAATTGTATTTTAAATTAATAATAATAATTAGTACTAAAATTGTAAATTTGATTCTCTGCCAAGTTAGTTTTTTTTTGTCATATCATATATCAATACATGCAGCTGGGGATAAAATTATTATTAAAACATTTTAATAAGTTCCTTAGACCTTCTGAGTGTGGTGATATTTTATTTTGCACAGTTTTATATTCAGACAGATTTCCTAAGTGAATAAAATGCCTCGAAGACTGATTGATGCGATTGATTAACTCAAATCAGGGAAATATAAGTCGCCTATAAAAAGTCATTCTTGTAGAGATCTTTTGGAGTAAGTTTTAGTGAAAAAGTTCATTCATCGTTACACCAAAATCGCGTGGAAATCAAGTGAGAAACTATACACAAAAGAAGGCAGATACAAAAATTTATTGTACGATTGCGGATGAAATTGTGAAAATATGTATAATTTTTACATCACTGACGACTATTATACCAAACATTTTCGGGGTTTGAGTTGTGTTGTTGAGTCAGTTAGTCAATATTTCAGTCAATTGAGCGACTAATTGGCAGACTGAGCAACTGATTGTGAGATCGATCGGCTAGATCAGTCAGGCAGTTAGTCTATCCATCAATTCATTAATCAGTCAGTCAATCAATCTGTCAATCAAACACTCGATCAGCTTATCAATCCGTGGATGAGTCAATCTATAAGTAGACTCAGTTTTAGACTTAATTGGTTGATTGGACAGTCAGCTTAACAATTAATCAGAAAGTCAATCAATTAGTCAGCTTATCAATCAGTCAGCTAGTCCATCGATCAATCGGCGAGTCACTTCAGCAGTTGATCAGTCAGCTTATCGCTTGGTCAAATAATAAGCCAGTAAGTCAATTAGTCAATTAATCAGTCAGTCAATCACTCATTCAGTCAGTAAATGAGTTAGGCAATTATTTAGACAGTCAGTCTGTTATTCGATCAATCAATTAGTCCGTGTACTTTTTGATCAATCAATAAGCTTATCAATCAGTCAATCAATCCATCAATCAGTTAACTAGTCGACCAGTCAGTCAGCTTATCTATCAGTCAAATAACAAGTCAGTAAGTAGGTCGATCAGTCAATCAATCAATCAGTCAGCCAATCAATAATTTGCTTCTTCAATCAGCCAACCAGCCAGTCACTTGTAAGCCAACAAGCTTATGAAGTCAGTCAGTCAGTTAATTAGTCAATCAATCATATAGACAGTCAATTATTCGATTGAACAATTAATCATTCAGTTGGTCAGTCTATTTGCGGGTCAATCAATCGGCTTATCAGTCAGTCAATCAATCAGTCAATTAATAAGTTCATCGCCCACTCAGTCATCTTATCGATCAGTCAGTCATTTTTCAGTTAGTCAGTCAATCAATTAAACAGTCAACTATTGGTCAGTCGATTTCAATCAATCAATCAGTTTATCAATCAGTCAGTCAATTCATTAATCGCTAAGTCAAGATGTCGAGCAGTTAGTCAGCTTTTGAATTAGTTGGTCAAGCAATTTATTAGACTTTTCATAATTTGCTCAGTCAGTCAATCATTTCAACAAGTCAATCAATCAGTCAATAAATCTATCTATCTGTCTATAGCGAATTCGCAATGACTGTTTGATTGGCAACGTTCCATAAATGGGTCCACATCTGCTTTAAGTACAAAAAGTTATTTTAAGGATTGCTTAACATCCATACTATAAATATATATGTATATATATACATATATATATACATGTATATATATATATGATATAGTATATATATATATATCATATATGAGCTGTCAGAGGTTGACAGATTATTAATATGCCACACATCTTTCCTCTTGGATAAGCATCGACCTTTGGCGAAAAATGTCAATCAATGTTTGCCCCGCCATTCCACGGGGATATATCCTTTTTGGGGGCTAAGTTGACTCCAGCAATGGGATATACATACATATGCAAAGTGTGGGTGTGTGTGTGACATTCCGATTTGTGTACTGATTTGTGTACAGGTAAAAACATGAGAATTGTGTACAGGTGCCATTATAATTAGTTATGTTTTACTTACCTGACATTGGCCCCGTTTTCTATCAATTGGGAGCCCTGTGCGAGGGTTCTTAGCTCTCGCTTAATCGACCCTGACACGATTTTGCCACCCAGGGCTGCCAATCATCCCACGCGCGTTTATGTGTGTGTGTTTGTGTGTGTGTGTGGGAGTGGCTATAACACCTTGACCCTGTAAGGGGAACACGCAAAAAAGATAAAAAGAAACGAGAAAAGCAAATAGAAAGTGAAGCTTTGCAACTTTGTTAAATTCATTGAATGCATGAATGAATGAATGAATGAATAAATGAATGAAATGTGCACCTCAGCGGAATGCCAGAGATAGCAACAACAACAACAACAACAACAACAACAGCAACAAACTGTTTCAATCTAATGGAATCATTTCCGTTTTGTGTACATTATTGGGTCATGATTTGTGACGTTGTCGTTGTTATTGTTATTGTTGTTGTTCTTCTTCTTCTTCTTTTTTTTGTCGTTTGTAGTTTCGCGAGTTGTTGTTATAATTTGTCTGATACCCTGTACGCATTGAAAGTGCAAATTTAGGCTATGATAGTTTTGTGCCAATGTATGTAACACTACAAAAGAGGCGTGGCAGCTAACTCATCCTTCTGACTGTCCGTCCCTCCGTCCGTACGTTTGCTGCTCGATAAATATCGATATTTCAACTTGGTTTTTAAATTACTTGAAGACTACGAAAGCTAAATTTACCAAATTTTGTATGTAGTTTGCTGTTATGCATACGAAGACTTTGAATATAACTGATTTCGTATACCTTTCCCATTGTTTATAGTGTATTTCAAATAGTAAAGTCTTGAGCTTT
Source organism: Drosophila leonis (assembly GCA_035045365.1). Lineage (NCBI taxonomy): Eukaryota > Metazoa > Arthropoda > Insecta > Diptera > Drosophilidae > Drosophila > Drosophila leonis. The sequence continues at coordinate 9,603,936 of JAWNPC010000953.1, forward strand.
GGTATACAAAAACATTTGCATGTCATAGTTACGCTCTCAAAAATTGATTAGGAGCAATTATCTAGAACAGAAGTTACATCAGTCTATTTCTCATAGTAACTCTACGCTGAACTAGTTTAGAGACTGTGTGCATCTGTCTATGTGTTAGTATAAAAGAAGTCAACGCTGCTTAAATAAGCAGCTCTATGCAGACGCGTAGGGTATTTCTTAGTCAGTCACTCCCGCCTAAGCACTGCTGGCTGTCTTTTTGCTTGTGTGGCAAGCTCTTACAGTAATTGATATTTGTGTGCGCAATTTGTAAGTCATTTAATTGAGTTGATTGCCGCTGGGCTAATGTATAAAGATTTTAGCATCATTATGGGATGCCGAGATGCGTATCTTTCGATCATTGTCTGTGCCTTTTGCATCTACAATATTAATGAAATCCCTAACAAATCTTAGCTTTGAGTAGTTGAATTAATTGTTAGTTTTGAAGTTATGAACTATGTTCTCGAACCACTAGCTCACAAGTTCAGTTCATTTAGTATTCAGTTCCACAATAATCAGAAACGGGTGAGCTCCAGGGTTAGTTCATTGAATAAGTTCAGTAGCTCATTTGAATAAAAGGAGGCAGCTCTATTGCACGAAATCCATTTTCAAATGAATGAAGAAAACTTTTGTTTGAGAATTTTGTGAGCTGGCATAAGCTGCGTATGCGCAATCTGTGAGCACCTGTTGCCCCGCAGCAGCTGCTACTCCTGCATTTGTATGCCGGACAATTCAATTCAGTTCACTTCAATTCAGTTCAGTTCAGTTCAGTTCAGTTCAACTCAACTCAAGAGTTAAGCTCGCAATTTAATTTGTCGCTCTACATTTCTTCTTGCCCTTTAATAAACGTTCGATTATTTTCAAATCAAAACAGAATGAAATGTTGCGTGTGTGTGTGTGTGTTTGTTGGCAAATTGCTAAAATGATTGATGAACAAACAGTGAAAGTAGACGTCCAGAGCGTGTGTATGTACATACATACATACATATGTATGTCTGTCTGTAGTTATTTGCCTTCTATTTGAAATTCTGTTGCTAGCCCCAGGGAGCTATAATTACAAAAACAATGGATAAAGAAAGCAAAAAAGGCGATTCCCGTTTGAAATTGTATTACATACATGTACATGCATGCTACACACATACATATGTATAATCACACACATACAAACACACGCGGAATGTGGGCTTGTGCAATTTATGTTGCTCCCCCTCCCATTGACCAACTCCCTCTCTCTCTCTCGCACACACACACATGGAGGGGTCGCTTAAGAGCGGCGCACTTAGTTTTCTTTTGGCCTTTCGCTTTTAAATGTTGTCTTTTCATAAGTACATTCTCTTGCCCTCAGTTGTTCTTTCTTCCCCCCTCTCTTGTTTGCCCTCTCTCTCCCACTCTCTCTGGCTTACACTCACTTACGCTCTTTTCCTTTCTACCTGATGTCCCTCTCTGCGTCCAATATATGCGCTCAGCATTTTGCTCATTTTTCGCTTGACAAGCTTGACAACTTTTATTGTAAGAAATGCGACTAGTTAATACCCTTACCAAAACATAGTCGTATAGTTTGTATGGAACATTTTGACTAAAAGGGAAATACCTTGTTTTCGCTTTAAATGTTTAGCATGTGTTTGGATATCGAATGGAAAAAATAATTATAGATCAAATATATTTAGATTTCATTTGATAAATAATTTTAAAATAGAAAAATTCTTTTTAAAATTGCTTAATTTTTTGTGAATAAATAACCAAACCCAAGTTCCAAGTTTCATTATATACAATAGTTGATAGTGCTATCCAATTGTAAGAGCTGCGCTTTGTCCAAGTGTCTCTTTCTCTCTCTCTCTCATTTGCTGTCTCTCTTACGATATTTTATTGTTAAGCTCTCATTCATTATGTCCTTTTAGATAGTATTATAAATTCGGCAAAAAAAGGATTGATTAATAATATATATGTATGTATGTATATGTATATGCATTTTGTCGCTATATTATTTATTAGCCGAGTATGTTGATAGAAGCCTATTCATATATGTGTCAACATATTTGTATGTAGTTGGAGGATTCTGAATTGGATTGTAAGATGATTTTTGAACTCAATTTGATTTTGTCTATGAAATCCGAATTGCTGTTTAAGACACCGTTTCTTAGCTGGCCAGAAATCGCGCTCAGTATGTTTCTAAAATTTTACCAATCAATCATAATATCCGATGCATGATCCGATGCAAGCATAATCGTAAAAATAAAATGAATAATAATACAAATAATAATAATAATAATTATTATTATTATTATTATTATAACATCATTGCGCTATTATTATTTATTACATTGCATCGTAAGTCTATCGAACATAGGTAAGGGTACTAAGTCTTCGATATCTTTATAGTTAATTTTCCACCGTCCGTTCACGCCGTTGTCCTGGCAATGGCGTCGATGTCAGCGTTAGCGTTAGCGTCAGCGTCGGCGTCGTCGTTGTGTGTTGGCTCTCGCGAGTCTTCTGGCGGCGTTGCTAGGCTGGTGGGGCTGTTCGGTGTAAGTTTGGTTGCTTGGTTGCCATTGCGTCAGCGTCGCTGCTGCTGACGCTGCTGCTGACGCTGACGTTGGCGATGCCGCTGGCGACGCCGTCGTCGCTGGCGTCGTTTCGTTTTTGCAGTTCGCTTCTTGGCAGTTGCCCGTTTGCTGTTTACCGTTTGGTCAGCGCTCGTTTCTCGCGTTTTTCGCGTTTTTATTTTCGCGTTTCTCGTTGTTATTGTCGTCGTCGTCGTCGTCGTTGTTCTTGTTCTTGTTGTTCTTATTGTTGTTGCTATTGTTGCCTTTCTCGCCAATAATGCTTTCAATTGCACAAAACGCTATTCAATTTATGATGATATGATATAAGTGCGTACGAATACCAATTGGCCAACGTCAAAGCTGACCAGAATAAACACGAAAACAACAAATAAATAAACGTTTTGTCAAACACGTTACAACAACAACAACAGCAACAACAACAGCAGCAGCAGCAACAACAACAACAACAACGACAATCAGAGCAAAAACAAGTGCAAGTGCAATAAGAAATGTGCTAAAAATGTACGCAAATAGCAAATAGCAAATAGCAAATATCGAAAATGCGACAACAACAAATGTTTGTTGTTTTCTCTTGTTATTATGGTCATTCTACCCATCGTCGTCGTCGTCGTTGTCGCTCTTGCCGATGCGGATGATGCACGGACATCTGCCATTTGGCACCTGGCACCCAGAGACCTGCCCCTGACAAAACCCACCCACCCACCGATACGCGCGCCACCACATTTTGTGCTGAGTGTTTGCTAATTTTATTTTGCTGCTGCCTCAGCATAATTATTATTGAGCCTCCATCGATTCGCCATTGGCTTGCCATTGTTTTCGCTCTCTCGCATTTTCCTTGCACTTGGGTTAATTCTTGTAAACTGGGCAGCGCCGCCTCACAACGGCTAATGCCTTTGCCATGGTGACGCATGCGACAACGTATAAAGTGTAATGTAAAAGGAAAACAAAAAGCACGCTTACGCCCTGCTCAGCCGAGCGGAAAGCAGGCACAGTAAAGGGCGCAAGGAGCAACATTCATATGCGTGACTCATGCATGTGAAAAGGGAAAGAGGAGCGAACACACACACACACACACACATAGGTGAATAGCTATGTGACGTAGCCGCCTTGCCGGCTGTTCATTTTGTTGCTCTCTTTCTCTCTTTATTTCTTAAGGCTGCTCTCTCGCAGCAGTCTTCAAACAATTTACAAGGAAGCAAATGAATGTCAAATTACAGAGCACAACACAGTCGATTTCGCCTCTTCGCCTCCTCGCACGGGCAAAGTTCGACTTGGGTGAGGGAGAGAGAGAGAGAGCAAATAAGTCGTGTTCAAGTCACTAGCAACAACAGTTACGACGCTGCTCATGATCATACTGCAAAAGCTGAGCTACACTTGCGTCTAGCCATATTAGCCAATCTGTTGCAATTCATTCAAAAAGGCATATTAGCTTTGAGTAGTAGACACACCTGTAGTCAAACTATTTTTGCATTGCATTGTCATTGCTTTACCTGTTACCTGTTGCTCTACTGCTCGGTTTCCCGGCATCCACAGTCTCCACAGCCACCACAGCTGATTTTCAGTGACATATTCAAATGAACCTTTCACTGCTTTATTTGTATCATGACATGCGATAATTTTGTGCTCTTGCACACTTTTGAATAGACGTGTATATACCCTGCATAAAGGCAAAAACTAAATAATATACAATAATTATCATAAAGTTTATCTTTGGCATTGCCAAATATTGTATACCCTGTAAGAATTATATGAACTATATATAGTACTATATAGTCATTAAGGAGAAGAAGAGAATATAAGAACTTTTTCTGCTTAAACTTTTAGCTTTAGCTTTTTGACCCTGTAGAGCGAAATAATATAGGGTAGCTTAACACGCATAAGACTTTGATATTGCATGGAGAACTTGTAAATGGACTTACCAATACCCTCGACAAGTCTTTACCTATACAAACTGAATGTTGTATTTTAATACCCTGTACTTCAAATGATGTGCACGGCAGTCGGCCTAATTGGCATTTCGCACTTTTCATGCTCAATTTGCATTTCCAAAAACGCAATGAAACCTAATTAACACACGCCAATTGTAATCAGAGAACATTGTCTAACAACAACAACATGAGCAACACTAACAACAATAAAGAATAATAACTGAAAAATAAACAAATAATGAAAATTAATTCGGATTTCATATTTGTTCTCCCATTGTTCGCTGAGCACGAAAAATTGTTCTAACAAGAATTTGAAGTATTTTAAACAGATTTCCATTTTCTAGCTTTTGCCTGTTCTTATTGTTGTCATAATAATACTGCAGGCAGCTACAGTAGTCACTCCTTACAGGAGCCACACGCTTTCCGAATAGAAGTATATACATAGTATAGTATATATAAGTATATATATCAAGTAAAAACCCTATTTCTATAATAAATACTCTGCATATTCAGCTACAACAAAGTTTGTTCTCGATCTACAGTATTTGAGGGAATATTGCAAATATATCTTAAAAGTGTTTTGCTTGCAGCTTTAGCTAGTGCTCACTGTACTTCTGGGCGGGCAGAGAAATAGCCAAAGCTGTTTGCAGCTAGCAAATGGCAAAGCCAAAAACCCAAATCAAAGGCAAAAACGTGTATACTTTATTTATTACTCATACGCCGCGTGCGACCAAGCGTCCAACAAATTGATGAAAAACATTTGTGGCGCTGCACAGCTGTTTTCCTTGTTGTTCCGCTGTTGTTGTTGCATTGCTGTTTTTATTGTTATTTTCATATGTGTGTTTAGTAGTTGATGTTCTGTTCTTCATGGCACGCGATTCCAGCTCACGGGCGTCAAGTCTGTTGTCGCATGACAAATTGTTGCAATGAAGAACAATAAAAGGAAAGAGAAGAGAAGAGAAGAGGAGAGAATAGAAGAGATCAGATCATATTTATTTCAATTCCCCGATAATTCATCCGTTTAGTAATATCGATAAATATCGATATCGAACAAACATCAAGGATTATGGGTAGAGACCCCACGCTTTTCTCTATGCTGTGCCATAAAACTCATACAAAATCTCAGATTTCTTCAAGAACTGAATTGTGATAGAAGTGTGAGTGTATTTGTGAATGCATTCAGAAGAGGTTGTTCAAATGCTTCTAACAGCAAATGGAAGTTGGACCAGAAGTCTTACTGGTTTGTTATCTTACCCTGTACCGGCGTATGCTTTGGCATCCTTGACTGAATCAAAACCCCTTTGGCATCCTTGACTGAATCAAAACCCCAAGCTTCCAGGGTTCATTTCAATTTCTTTCACAACGACGACAACGATGATGACAAACAAAGACAATGTCAATGTCAATGTCAATTGATATATATGTGTTTATATATAAAGAGTTAGCGCATGTGAAGATGATGTGAGAGAGAAGGAGTTGGAGTGGCAGCTAGCTATATAGAGTCGCCGTCATGCCCGGTGCTAGAAAATGCAGCGAGACGGGGCAAAGTGTGCGCCATCGGCCGGATACACTCGAGCTGGAGGTGCTGAGTATAGACATAAGAGAGCAACAGCATGAGCAGGAGCAGGAGCAGGAGCTTGAGCAAGGGCGGGATCAAGAGGAGCCGGAACATTGGCCAGCTGCTGTAGGGCAGCCAACGGCAGCAACGACGCGTCGCAGTCGTTGGTTCAACTTTGCAAGTAAATCGCGACGGCGACGACTGCTGCGATGCGAGGAGGAGCAAATGCAGCTGGCGGTGGAGCAAGAGCAGGAGCAGGAGCAGGAGCTCGAACAGCAGCAGGTGCGCCTGGCGCAGCCAGAGACCATGAACATTGGCAATTCAACGCTGACAATCGCCTCGCCGGTGGCCGTACACACAAAGCCAGCACTGACATCGACAACGACTGCGTCGAGCCACCTGGCCGATAGCTTCTACAGCTTGGCCAATGCGGATGCTGGGGATGCGCCCAAGGCTGTCGTCGATGTGGAGCAACAGTACAAGGAACAGCCGCCGTCGAAGCCGCGTCTCTCCATGCTGCAGCGGTTCGCCAGCTGGCGACGCAGTGCACCCGACAGCCTGCCCAGCCGGCGGCACAGTCGCCTCCGCAGCGGAGAGCTCGATTCGCAGCCTCAGCTCTCGGCCTCGGCGTCGGCTCGCAATCTGCGGCGTCTATCGCAGATGCGACGTCGACGCAGCTCGTACTACTTCTCGGGTAAATGGGCACTGGATAGCTGCTTATAGAATTTAGCACTAACTTTATTCTCATGTTAAATTTCTCAACTAATCTCTCTCTCTCTCTCTCTCTCTCTCTCTCTTACTCTTGCAGATAATGAACGCAGAATCCGAGCTAACGACAAAGATTTCAATTCTCAGTTTAAGTATCACGTAAGTAAATTTGATTGTCTAGATCTAAGTAGTCCTTCTCGCTCTTGCTCTCTCTCTCTTTCTTTCTTTATACCCTGTAATTCGAGAAGGGAAATGCTGGATATATTAGTTTTTTGCAAATGTATGCAACATACAGAGGTAGGAGTGGCAGAGGAATAGAATCGATCTAGCTGTCCGTCCGTCCGTCCGTATGTACTTGATGATTTCGTAAGCTACAAAAGCGACAGACTTGAAATGTGAAATATAAATCTTGATGAATTTTCGCTTGATATCTTATCCCATTATTCCATGTTTATTATCGAGTAAGACTAATAACGTAAAGCCTATAAAAACTTACATATACCAAATTTAGCATATAGCTCCTTGTGATGAATACTAAAGTTATGCATAATCTAGCTTAGTAAAATGGGAAACTTTAGGGAAAACATAATTTTAAGTAGTGCAGACTTGGACTTTAGTACATTCACAGACTTAGGTGACATATTTATGTCCTACAAACTTCCTACACATTGTACGTTTAGAGCCGAGGTTCAAGCAACTCATTTCTCATATTGGGAACTTTTTTTTTCATTTAATTTATTTATAAGCGTTGAATCCTTACATTGCAAATATAGTAACTTAACAACACATTTAGAAAATAATAAGGAACCCAACCTACTGATATGCACAGGAGGATATATAAATATTCAAATATCATGATAAGAAATTTAAAGTTAGCCAATATTTTTGGCAAAACCCAATCGTTTTAGTCGCCTCAGTGGCCTGGCAGGGAGCAAGCTTCTCGCTAGTCTGCTGCTGTGTCTAACCAGTCTGTCACTATCATATTGGGGACTGTAGGAAGAATGATTGGATCAGCAGCTCGGCGGATGTTCAAGATGTTCAGGATATCTGTTAGTTTTGTAGTTCCAATTTGACATTAAGAACTTGTAGCATAGCTTGTAGGCGCACTCAAATATGCTTCAATAAAAAGTAAGAAAAGTTTAAGCAGTCGACCCTGCGGAGTAGTCAATGATGATCAGAATACTAATCTCGTAAGTGAAACGTATTTGAATTAAACGAAGATGTCTTTCGCTCTCTCATATAGAACAACTACATCAAGACGTCAAAGTATACCCTGTTGACGTTTCTGCCGTTCAATCTGCTGGAACAGTTTCAGCGCCTGGCGAACTTCTATTTCCTGTGTCTGCTGGTGCTCCAGCTGATACCGGCGATATCCTCGCTGACTCCAGTGACGACAGCGATACCCCTGATTGGGGTGCTGACGCTGACTGCCGTAAAGGATGCCTACGACGATATCGTAAGTAAATATACCAAATATATATGCAATATACGTATATAGAGTCAATGTTTTTTTCCGTCCTCTAGCAACGACATCTGTCCGACTCGCAGGTGAACAATCGCAAGTCGAAGACTCTGCGCAATGGCAAGCTAGTGGAGGCCAAGTGGTCAGACGTCCAGGTAGGCGATGTGATTCGCCTGGACAACAATCAGTTTGTGGCCGCGGATACAATGCTATTGACGACATCGGAGCCGAATGGACTGTGCTTCATTGAAACGGCCGAGCTGGACGGGGAGACGAACCTGAAGGCCAAACAATGCCTAATCGAGACAACGGAACTGGGCGAGCAGCACGATCTGCTGTGGAGCTTCAATGGCGAGATCATCTGTGAGCGACCCAACAACCTATTGAACAAGTTCGAGGGCACACTGATGTGGAAGAACCAGCGTTTCGCTCTCGACAACGACAAGATTCTGCTGCGTGGCTGTGTTCTGCGCAACACGCAATGGTGCTACGGCGTCGTGGTCTTTGCCGGCGTCGATACTAAGCTGATGCAGAACTCGGGCAAGACGCAGTTCAAGAGCACCGGAGTCGATCGTCTGCTGAACTTCATCATCATTGGGGTTAGTCAAGGCATAAACGAGTATGAAATCAAACTCTTATAGAATAACACTTGCTCGTCTTTGCTTGCAGATTGTGCTCTTTCTGGTCTCGATTTGTGCGCTGTTTGCGCTTGGCTGCGCCATCTGGGAGGGTCTGATCGGCCAGCATTTCCAGCTATATCTGCCCTGGGAGCACATCATACCAAAAGAGATGGTCGCCTCCGGCGCAACGGTCATTGGGCTGCTCGTTTTCTTCTCGTATGCCATAGTCTTAAACACAGTTGTGCCAATTTCACTCTATGTTTCAGTAGAGGTCAGTGACAAACTTGAGCTACTATATACATTCCACATATACAATATATTGAGAAGGTATCTCTACATTGACATGACTAACTAACTGCTCAGTTATTGGAAAAGTTAGCAAGTTTTTTGAATTTCATTCTAAATTTTAGATTCCTTTATTCATATTCCGTTTCATTCTAAATTTATTTTCAACTCTTCCATAATTCTTAGACTTCATTTTAAGCAATTTGTAACTGGGCGAGCTAAATTAAAGCTTAAGGGTTCATAGGCTTTAGGGTCGCCTAACTAATTTGGAAGAAAATATAAACAAATGTTTTCCTTTTTTTATACCCTGAACCCATTGAAAATCGGAAATCACGGTATAATGGTGTTGTTAAAATGTATGTATCAGGCAGAAGGAGGCGTGGCAGACCCCATATATTCTTGATCAGGGTGACGAACTGAGTCGATTTAGCCCTGTCCGTCTGTCCGTCTGCCCAACTGTCCGTCTGTCCGTATGTATGAACGCGTCGATCTCACAACCTAGAGACTTTTTTGAAAGTCCCTGTATATTAGGCGCAGATCAAGTTTGTTTCAAACATTCAATAACTATTCCCGTTTTATTGTTATCGATTAAAAACCTTATCGAATTCAAGTTATTAAATTATATTTCGTACATATTTCGAGCTAGAGTCTCCAAATTTTGTATTTAGATTGATTTATGTTTTATACAATTTCGATTTTTGTTATATTTTGGATACCAGCCAGAAAAAAAATTTGTATTTATAATTATTTAATTTTACAAGCTTAAATTTTTTCTGCGTTAATAAATACATAGCTGAGTATATTTTAAAACGCAGATCGGTCAGGGTTCAGGGGATTTCCTAGTCGGGCACCACCGACTAGAGTTTTCTTACTTGTTTTATTTTTTATACCAACAATTTGGCAGCAAGTTTCAAAAGCTGCCCAAAATGTTATTTGAGACTTGAAGCCCAAGGCAGATGGAACCCTAACATAGCTATGACGTCTTTATACATAATTATGATACTTTCTATTTATATATATGTGTGATATATGATATGAGCGTTTGTGTTTACTGTTTGTGCAGGTCATACGCTTTGCTCAGTCGTTCCTCATCAATTGGGACGAGGAGATGTATTATGCACGCACCCAAACATATGCCAAAGCACGCACCACCACGCTCAACGAGGAGCTGGGCCAGATACAGTACATCTTCTCGGACAAGACGGGCACTCTCACCCAGAATATAATGACCTTTAACAAGTGCAGCATTAATGGACGCACCTATGGGGATGTCATTGACCTGCGCACCGGCGAGCTCATTGAAATAACTGAGGTGAGTCCCCATTCTTCTCTCTTTTAATGTCTCTCTTTGCCCAACTCCAACTGTAACCAATTAAACACAATACTCTAACAATACAATAATAGCAATATATATATATATATATATATTATATATATATTATGCTCTACTATACATATGTGTGTCCTCTGTCCGGCCATTGGGCATCGGGTTACTTTGTGTGCGGGAAGCGCAGGTTAATTGGGTGCTGGTCCTCTATCTGTGTGTGCATCTTGTATGTCTGCGTGTGTGTGCACTGTGCGCCTGTTGGGTATGCAACAGAAATGTATTCAAGCGCCCAAGCCTAAAGATAGAGCACAGTTACTGACTTTCACCTGTACGTTTAAGAGCAAACACTAGTCAGCAAATTCAAAGCTTGTTTTGTTACTGAAACTTGGAATGGTATAATATTTTCGAATCATTGATGATCTAACCTCTTCTGGATAGATCTGCAGATTATTCAAACAATTCTAAGCTCAAATGTTGAAAATATATACAATATATACCAAGGCAGCGCTATGCTTATGAGTGCAACTGTTAGACGACTAGTATATAACTGATATACAACTGTTATACATATATCAGCTGAAGAGGTGCTATGCATTAGATTTCTAAATGTCAGCTATTTATAACTGGCATACAATTGTTATACAGCTGTTATACAACTGTTATACATTAGTAATTCAACTTTGATGCAGCATTTATACGTTAGATACATAACTGTTATACAACTCTGATACATAAGCAACATAACTGCTATGTAGCTGTTATACACGACCTATATAACTATTGTATAACTGTTATACTTAAGTTTTATAACTGTTAAACAACTGTTATATTTAAGTTTTATAATTGTTTGGCAACTGTGATACTTTAGCTTTATAACTGTTATAAATTTATAATCTAAATTGAAAAGACAATTTTCGTTAGTTTTTTTTTTTAAATTTTCATATGTGTATAACAGCTTTGATTGAAGGTTGTTGTATAGAAAATATTAGCTGATTACTAATTATTGCCAACTAGTAAATAATTATGGAAGTGAACTTACACCTATTGAAGAGTTGTGCTGCAGGAACAGATTCATTATGAAGCAAATAACTTGTTAGCTAGTGTAATTATTGGCAAATCGTATGTGAATAGAATATACATTTCTTGGCCATGGAATCAAACACGAATACAGCATCGATAACTGCTTGCATTGCCTTGGGCAGCAAGCAGAGTATGGCAGGAAAGCTGAAGCACCGTAGCCCGTAACTCGTAGATATTGTGTGTCTTATTATTTAATTGTGTGCCCAGCAAGCCAACAACTCACATTACTCGTTATAGCAGCAAACACTTTTCCAAACTTGCAACAGCAGCAACAGCAACAGCAACAGCAAATGCAGCAGCGGCGTCAACAAGCGCAGCAGCAGCGCATCGACGGCAGCAACGCCCACGGCCCCGCCCACAATACTGGTGCACACAGCCGAGGTGCATGCGAAGAAGAGCGCATTGCTAGTCACCCAAGACGGCGGCACCCAAGTGGCCCACAGCCCGGAGGAGCTGTGCGGCCGGATTGCCGACGAACAGGCAACGCCTGCGATTAGCACAGTGGAGAATCCGCTGGCACGGAAGCAGGTGCACTACCTGTCGCCCAGCAGAAGTGTGACCAATGAGGATGATGTGGACGATCCCGGCGGGAGCAAGCGCAGTCCCAGCGCCAGTCCAAGTGGCAACAGCGGCTTGGGCGCCTGCTTTACGCGCAGCGGGCAGCGCATGCGCCGTCAGCTGTCCGGCGGGCTGTCCACGAGCTGCGCCAGTGGCAGCGTCAGCGGGGACAAAGTAATAATCTTGCATGACAATCAACCAGAACACAAGCACCACCAACAGCAACAGCAACAACAACACGAACAACAAACTAACCGCAAGCTGGTCAAATTCAATTTAACGACATCTTCATCATCTGCCATCGAATGCGAGCCATCAGCCATTGACAGCGACAGCGGTTGCTGCGCTCCATTTCGACCGCACCAACACAGCCTTAGAAATAGCGAGAGAAAGCGCAGCAGCAGCAGCAGCAACAACAACAGCAGCAGCAGCAGCAGCAGCAACAACTGCACCACCAACACCAGCAGCAGCACCACCACCACCACTAACGCACACCACCGTTATCTAAGCACCCACCGCTTTGCCACTAATTGGAGTTCGTCCCACCAAAAAGTGCACGTATGCATGTTGTCCACCTGTTCTCAAGCCTAATCTTGTCTAGAGTTTAGCTAATTTGCATACATATAAAATACGATATATTGGCTTTCAGTGTAATTCCAACTGCGTGTGTATGTGTGTGCGTGTGTGTGTATGTGTGTGTGTGTGTGTGAGAATAGACCTCGTATCCCAGCTTGATCCAATTGTATTGATTGTTTTTCTGTGGACTATAAGTCTTGATATACAAAGTGCTTTACTAGTCATACAGATATATAGTATATAGAGCCATGCATACACATACATACACATACATACACATACATACACATACATACACATACATACACATACATACACATACATACACATACATACACATACATACACATACATACACATACATACACATACATACACATACATACACATACATACACATACATACACATACATACACATACATACACATACATACACATACATACACATACATACACATACATACACATACATACACATACATACACATACATACACATACATACACATACATACACATACATACACATACATACATACAAACTGCTTTAGATGGTTATTCCACAATGTTAATGAATTTTGATGCATAAATATCGTAAACTTAATCGAAACAGATCGTATATCCACCAATATCGTAATGTTGCTCAATATCGATTCGAATATCGTACAATGCCTTTTCAATGTTTACAATCCTTTAAACGTACGATGCATATCGTATGTCAAATAGTATTTATTGCATGCCGCATATCGTATCATCATTATCAATATTATATCGTATATATCGTTCTCAATGTATGCCCCTGGTTATTTACGAAATGCTTGATAGCATTATTGAATATCGTAATCCACATATCGTAGCCCAATATCGTACTAGGAGCTGAATATACAGTTATATGTATTATTAACACCTTTAATAAAACTAACCACGCCATCTAACTCCCAGCTAATCTATCGTAAATCTCTTGAACGTATTCTAATTTGAATTTGGTGCCTGCCTCTGCTTACTACAAAGATTAACTGCTTACAAATCTAAACATGTATCTAACTGAAATACGCTAACAAGTCACACGAATATGTTCAAAGTTCGCAGTTCATATGGAGCCAGTCGAAATAATTACATTCGATCCACTTTTTAGGTACTCGAACCGGTTGACTTTTCGGCCAATCCGCATCACGAGATCGACTTTCGCTGGTATGATCGCACACTGCTGGATGCGGTGCGGTCCGACGAGGAGCACTCGCAGAACTTTTTCCGACTGCTCGCCCTGTGCCACACGGTCATGGCGGAGACCGTAGATGGACGCCTGGAGTACCAGGCGCAGAGTCCCGACGAGGCGGCCCTCGTCTCGGCCGCTCGCAACTTTGGCTTCGTGTTTCGCACACGCACACCAAACAGTATTACCATCGAAGTAATGGGTCGCCTGGAGGTAAGTCTAATACTAATACCCAAGACCCAAGACCTAAGACCTAATACCCATCCGAATAATGCCGATTGCCAAATACCCACAGGAATACGAACTGCTGCACATACTCGACTTTAACAATGTGCGCAAGCGCATGTCCGTCATTTTGCGACGAGGCAACTCTGTGGTGCTTTACTGCAAGGGCGCTGACAACGTGATATACGACCGCTTGCACAGCGGACAAGAGGATCTCAAGGCACGCACCCAGGATCATCTGAATGTAAGTGGGATAATATAGCGGCAATTGAATATCGTTCAACATAGATTACCAACAGAAATTCGCCGGCGAGGGCCTGCGCACTCTGGTGCTGGCGGAGCGCCGCCTGTCGGAGCAGTACTATAACGACTGGCGAACGCGCCAGCAGGAGGCGGCGCTGTCGATGGATTCGCGCGAATCGAAGCTGAACGCCATGTACGAGGAGGTCGAGAGCGGTATGCAGCTGCTGGGAGTGACAGCCATCGAGGATAAGCTGCAGGATGGCGTGCCCAAGTCCATAGCCAATCTGCAGAATGCGGGCATCAAGATCTGGGTGCTCACTGGCGACAAGCAAGGTAGTTTCCATACTAACATCTGACCCAAAGTCCAAAGCATTAAAATACTTCCATCTTCTTGGTAGAAACGGCTATCAACATTGGCTATTCCTGTCAGCTGCTCACAGATGAGCTCGTGGATGTCTTTATTGTGGACGGCAACTCCGTCGAGGAGGTGGAGAAGCAGCTGCGTCAGTTTAAGGAGTCCATCAAGATATTTGATCGCTTCCGACCAGGCGGTAGGTGCTCCAACTTGGGGTAAATGGATCAACTCTAATATGGCTGTATATCGCATAGGTACCGAGGCACTGAATCACTTCAACAGCGACAGCAGTATGGATCCGATGAGCGTTGCCATGACGCAGACATCGGCATTTATGCAGGATGCCAACGGCTCGACCATACCACAGCCGCCGCCAGCCATATCGGTGGTTACCTTTAGGTGGGATGCCAAAATTAAGGATAATAAGGGCGGACCGGACAGGTAGAGGGCACTCCAAAAGCAAATTTCCAAATTCTCTATGCAAGCAAAAGAAAAACCGAAAAAAATAAGAAAAAAAAACAAAATAATTAATTAAGATTCTAGATGCAGTGAAGCTAAACCAGATATGACACCAAAGCGCAGCTAGAAAGTCACCCTGTATTTTTATTGCTAACTCTATCAATCTATGTATCTCTATCTCTCTGTCTATCTTATTTTTTAGGGTTTTATTAACCATGTTTGTTTGTAAACTACAATTTCTGATTTTTCTGTTTTTTTTTTATATTTTTTGTACTTACCTTTTTACTTACCTTTCCGGTGATCTTTAGATTCCTCTCTATCTCTTACAAGCAGAGGTAGCTCTGCATTACTTAGTAGTTTTTAGTTTATTATAGTATCGTATCGCTTGATTAGTAGAAAGATCAAAACAAAAAAGGAAAAGCCAAAAATAGATCAAAACAATTTTAACTTAATGTATCTTTTATTAGTATACCCAAGGATGTTACCCTCTATTGGTACTTGTTCCGCCCGTCAAGTAAACAACAAAAAACCAAAACCAACCAAAAAAAACACATTTTTCAAAAATTACTATTGTTTTTTGTTATCTTCATGAATATAATCAAATATTAATGTGCATTGTTTAAGTTCTGTCAGTTTTGTCATCACAATCATATTTAATTTCTGTACAAGAAAACACCAAAACTGCGAATTTCGAATCAAAAGAAAAACTAAACTTAAGTCCAAAACAAATTCAAAGTTTAGGCCAAAGTAAAACTTACATTTCTCATGCTTACAATCGAATCCAAATCCCGATCTTTAGTTCTACTCGTTGTTATTGTTATTGTTGTTGTGGTTTTGCTCACATCTAATATCACTTCATTAAATTTCAATTATAGCTGTATCTATAAAATACATCGAATATCGTGTATCGTATGTAGTATGTCGTATATCGTATATAGTACATTATATATCGTATATCATATATCATGTACAGTATATCGAATATTGTGTATCGTATACCGTATATCGTATATTGTATATCGTATGTCGTATATCGTATATCGTCTACCTTATTCATACAGAATAATGATTGTTCTCATCTGCATTCTCTCTTAAGATCATAACAGAGCGGAAAAGAGAGTGTCAGAAAGTTCTCTCTCTTTCTCGCTCTCCTACTCTGCCTAACTCTGTTTCTGTAACTGCTTTTCATTCTTATTGTTGACTGTTATATGCCCATTTTAAAAAAATGCATCTAATACAATCCATATTATTTTGCATTTCTCATTAACATCTACACACTCATGAAACGCTTAATTTAAAACTCTTCACTAATATATACTATCTTTCTCTCTCTCTCACACACACAAACAGCGCTGAGTGCAATGATATCTTTGGAGATCCTGAGAAAAACACGGACGGAAGACGCACTGCACCCTCGGTCATTGTGGACGAGAACACTGGCTTCGCCCTTGTGGTCAATGGTCATTCGCTTGTTCATTGTCTGTCGCCGGAGCTGGAAAGCAAGTGAGTGGAAAGCGCCATCGGAACTCCTTAAATGAGTCTGAACCCTTGCAGATCAGTCGTCAGATCTGCCTTAAATAGTATTTGTTAATTAGATTTACTGCCTTCTGATAGATAAATATTCATACTTATCAAGCGTCTTTTCTGTACGAGCTCAACAGGTTTCCTATACTATTATATAGTATTAGATAGATCTAACTTGCTTGTACTATGACTTAGCGCTTAATGATCACCTATAAGATAAACTTTAGATCTGCTTTCGATAGCGTTTCTGTATTAGTTTCTGTGCCTTCTGATAGTTTGACTTGGTAATATTTATTTGATAGTACTTTTGATTCCTTAGTTCTTTCCTATCATATATATTCCTTTAGCTCACTAAGTTAAAGGATCTTCATTATACTCATTCATTCAAGTGAAATGAGTATATTAGGTTTGTGTAATGTCCGTCTTGCTGTCCGTCCGTCTGTCCGTCTGTCCGTCTGACCGTCTGTCCGTATGAACGTAAACCTTTCCGCCGCTATTGAAGCTACAGACTTGAAATTTGGAGCATATACTCGAGTTGACAACCGAACAATAAGATATGGTGGATATACCTACGCTAACAGACTGCTTGGCTAGTCGAGTATTTTCTACATTTTTAGAGCAAGAAACTCAAAATTGAACGACTAAATTACTGTTGACCTCATCTATTGACTTAAGCTCGATAGCCCCATATTTGACTCACTTTGGATTTATCTTATTTATTCTCCATTTTGCTAATTCTCTCAACTCTTTCATACAGATTCTTGGACATTGCTTCACAGTGTAAGGCGGTGATTTGCTGCCGAGTGACGCCGCTGCAAAAGGCGCTGGTTGTCGAACTCATTAAGCGTGCCAAAAATGCTGTCACCCTGGCCATTGGCGATGGTGCCAACGACGTCTCCATGATCAAGGGTAAGTCCACATCCACATCCACATACACTTTTACCTATTTATATTATTGTGTTCTATTTCCATTAGCTGCACACATTGGCGTTGGCATCTCGGGTCAGGAGGGCCTCCAAGCGGTCCTATCCAGCGACTATGCCATTGCCCAGTTCTGCCATTTGGAGCGTCTGTTGCTGGTGCATGGACGTTGGTCCTATTATCGCATGTGCAAGTTTCTACGCTACTTTTTCTACAAGAACTTTGCATTTACGCTGTGCCACTGCTGGTATTCCCTCTTCTGTGGTTTCAGTGCACAGGTGAGCCTCAACTTTAGTAATATCTATTTGTATACCAACTATCTAAACTAATTGACAGACAAACAATTAGGCACACAGTGCACCTTCCGTACATAAACAGAGTAGTATAAGTAAAAGGTTTGAGTTTTGGACAACATACAGCCATACTTTTTTTGTATACCCTGAACCCATCACAAATTGTAAATCAGGGTATAATGGTTTTTTGAAAATGCATGTAACAGGCAGAAGGAGGCGTGGTAGGCCCCATAAAGTATGTATATTCTTGATCAGGACACCGAGCTGAGTCGATATAGCCATGTCCGTCAATCCATCCGTCCGTCCGTCAGTCTGTATGAACGCAACGATCTCGTAAACTACAAAGCTAGAGAACTGAAATTTTGAATGTATCAATTACTCTTTCCTTATTATCGATAAAAATCGTTAGTTAGCGTTTTCGCCTGAAGAACACGAAGTTCATTGAGGTACGCCTTGGATTCCGCCTGCAGTTCCTTACACATGGATCGTCTAGAAAATGGCTAGTAGCTAAAATACTCTTGTAGATTCTGAACTTGTTATCCCAGACAGAAGCTGCACCTTTAGGAGGCATATCACGTCGCTGCAGCACTAATTTATGTCTAAGTTGTCAAAATGGTCTTGGCTGCATGCAGCACGAAACAAGCTATCTCTACAGTTATACTGTACTAATATATAAAGCCAGACGACTGTTATACAGAATAAAAATATAAATTCTTTAAAATTAAGAAGAGAATTTGAAAGCAACTTGAATGTGCCGTAAATCCAATGCATTCAGAGTAAACAGTTTTCTTTCACTGTATCATATTATAGTAGTGCAGGGTTGAGAAAAAATGAAAATATATATTTAATCAGATTAATAGTAACTATATATAACTATAACATATAACTGCATATACTATACTATAAGCAGCTCAAGATCTTTGGCTGTTGATTTGATCATCAGAGCTAGATCGTTGTTCGACTTAGAATATAAATTACGAATATTCATTATTCAATTTTATTATTCATTATTCATATTCATATTCATTATTCATTATTTGTTAAATGTTTACTGAAGTCACTGTTTAGCGAACTCAACGTTTCACTTTACTGCAATCAACTGTTAATTCAAAGGATATTTTCAATTAGCCATTCGGAGAGTATTTGTATATTGTCATTAGACGAAAAGTGCTGGCCAAGCAGAATGGAGACCAGTACCATCTTCGACAACTTAGACTTGTAATAATGTATTATATTAGAGCGTCTCTATGAGTTTTTTCTTTAAGCTGATTCAGTTTTTTACTAAGCGTTCAATCCGTACAATGCTAAAGAAGAATCTTAACACAAGTATATAATATCATGCTATAAGCTAGAGGACCTACAAATATTTTCATATTGGCAGGGGGACTTTATAGTTGGCCTATCGCCTTGGCTGCCTCTAGGAGTGTTTGCTTTATGCATAAAGAGATTAAGCCTACAAACTACTCAATTCAAGAGATGAATAAGCTTTGGTATCTGTTTACATAACTTCATTACTTTTGATATATATTTGTATTTTGGATTTTATTCTGTTGTATATAACTTGTATTGTAATTCCCAAATAATATCTATAACAATTATCCTTGGCGCACGTAGACGGTGTTCGATCCCATGTTCATATCGGTGTACAATCTGTTTTATACATCACTGCCGGTGCTGGCACTGGGCGTCTTTGAGCAGGACGTGTCGGATAAGAATAGCGTGGAGTTCCCACGGCTATACACGCCGGGCCTCAAGAGCGAGCTGTTCAACATACGTGAGTTCATCTACAGTGTGCTGCATGGCGCCTTCACGTCGCTCGTCCTGTTCCTCATACCGTATGGCGTCTACAAGGATGGCGTCTCGCACAATGGCTACATATTGAGCGATCACATGACGCTCGGCGCTGTCGTGGCCACCATACTGATTGTGGACAATACGGCGCAGGTGAGCAACACTCCGACATAGTCTGTGGAATCCATTTTCAAAGCTTCTCCTCAAATTGCCAGATTGCGCTCTATACCTCGTACTGGACTATAGTCAATCACGTAACCATCTGGGGCAGCCTCATCTGGTATTTCGTGCTGGACTATTTCTACAACTATGTAATTGGCGGACCCTATGTGGGCTCCTTGACGCAGGCCATCAAGGATCTAACCTTTTGGATGACCATGCTGATCACAGTCGTCATGCTGATGGCACCCGTGCTCGCCTACAAATTCTACCTGCTCGACGTCCATCCCAGTCTCTCCGACAAGGTAAGCCAAGGCAGTTGTCATAAGACGTGCCTTACAATGGCTTAACCCAAGTTCGCTTTACAGATTCGCCAAAAGTCACTGAAGAAGGTGCATTCGCGCGTCTCCAGCGATGTGCGCCGCACTCCCTCCTCACGTCGTGGACGTCGCTCTGTGCGCTCGGGCTACGCCTTTGCCCATCAGGTGAGTGCAGATGCTGCTTGATGGCATTTTTAAGGCACACTCACACATATTCCATATATTTCATGTAGGAGGGCTTTGGCCGGCTGATCACGTCGGGCAAGATAATGCACAAGATGCCGCAGGACTTTGCCTTTCCGCTGGGCCTGGGCACCAAGAAGTCGCAGACGCTGCACAACAGTGTCGTCGTTTCAGTCGATGGCATGAACAACAAGCAGCCCAACCACACGAACAACAGCGGCGGCAGCAAATCCAACGACAACAACAACACAAATCTGCGCCACAATCAAAACAATCAGATACATTCGTCGATGGCGGACATCAGGCACGACGGACGCGCCAGCGGCGACACGTATCAGGGCAGTGCCAGCACCGACGAGCTCAGTCCACGTGCGCCCTGCCAAGATCTGGACACCATCAATTTGTAAAGCTAAGCAACGACAAGTGCAGCGACTACAACAAAGAACAACAACAACAAAACACCAAAAATTAGGGCGACCTTAACGATTTTAAGCAAAAACAACAAAAACAAAAAGCAAAACGCTAAAACACAACACAAAGAAAATCAAAAACAAAAACTACAAATGTTTAAGCTTTAGCAACTATATATAGTTTACAAATGTGTGTATGTGTGTGTGTGTGTGTGTGTGTCTGTCCGTTTACTATATGAAACATAATTTAATGAATTTCGATTTTATTTCTCATTTTTAAGCACTCTATTTATTTCCTTTAAAAAACATTCAACTACGAGCTAAGCTCATCAAAGTGATTTTCTCTCCTCTTTAAGATGTAGCATAACAATTGCTAGACTATTTTACAAATATATATATACATACATATATATATATATATATAGTCTTGTGATTTAATTTATAAGTTTGCTTCACACCTAATATTTCTCATTAATGTAATTTCTCTACTAAAAGTATTTCATTTATATTTTTTTGTATTTATTATATTTTAGTTTAGTCCCAGATATACCAAATACATGCATTATATAACATTCAGCTTAGTAAATGCCCCAAAAAAAGACAAAAATAATTGTTAAATTGTGAAACATGAATCAAGCATAGAAATTGCAACAATTTCTGCCCCAAAATCCCTCAAATTGGACTGCATTTAGCATAAGATTTGTGCAAGCCCCAATAGATAGCTCTCTCTCTTTCTCTCTCTCTCTCACTCTATCTTTGTTTGTGTCTGTGTGTGTGTGTGTGCGCGCGAGTGTTGATCTTAGGCTACAAATCGAAACAGAACCATTGAGAAACTGAAAGTGTACTTAAATAACTATTAAATGTTGTGCTGTGTCTTAAACTAGATGAAGAACGTGAATCTTCAATTATAATCTTAAAAAACTCTTAACTCTAATCAAACCAGGCCAATTCAACTTACCAATTAGTGTATTTGCGGAACACGCTGTACTTTCTAGTTATATATATAGCTATATATGTATACACATTACACACACACACATACACACACACATACACACACACATACACACACACATACACACACACACTCACATACACACACACACTCACACACACACACACACATACACACACACACTCACATACACACACACACACACACATACATAGACAGTCATACACTATGATACACTGCTGTGTTCCTAACTACAGTTCCATCTAGAGCTAGTATACTAATAATTTAGCTGTGCAGTCCCCTAGTTATAAGCTAGTTATTGTCCTTAGCAGCCTCTGCAGTAACAATGTGTGTGTCTGTGTGTGTGTGTGTGTGTGTGTGTGTACCTTAACTGCTTTTGCATATGAAACAAAAGTTTTTAGATGAGATACGTATGGCATAGAATTTAACTCAATACGAAGCGGGCTGTGGATTAACAATGGGTCGAAGGTGAATAGACACAGGTGTGAAAATTATCATAGGTTTTTAATATGTAATGTGCGGTGTATACGGATCAACGAATCAAATCCAAACAGCTTGGTTGATTGACTCATATCGATCCCTTTTCTAGGCGCTGACAACATTTGGAGCATATTTTTTGCATGTTATTCAACTATTATTATTATTATTATTATTATTATTAGCATTAATAGCATAGAGTGTACGAGAGGAAATTAGGAAAACATATGTGTGTGTGTCAATTTTTTTTTTAATCAATAAATTTAGATAATTAAGAAATTATGCTAAGCGAATTTTAAATGATTATTAAATGCGAAATATTTTCAAAAAAACTTAAAATATTGTACAAAAAATTTGTGGAATATGTGGAATGTGTTTAATATGTGTCATATGTGGAATGTGTGGAATATGTGTTATATGTGGAATATGTAGTGTATGTGGATTATGTAGAATATTAACGAATGCTTAAGTTTAAATATGCCACCTCAGAGGGGACGCAAGTGAAGTGGCGGTGTTGGTAAAGGCGATGCGCTTTGCCGAGGAGTTTTGGGTTCAATTCCAGCGAAGTCGGTTGTTTATTTAATTGATTGTTTTACAAACATGAAGTGGCGATATGCAGTGGCGATATGCGATATCTACAATATTATATTTCTAAAGCTCTAATTCAATTTTTAACTGGGTTCAGGGGGAAACAAGTAAGAACGTTGCAGTCGGCTTTGAGTTTCTTACTATAGAAAGATAACTAATAGAAGATAAAGTTGTTCCTAATTTGCCATGCCCCTAGTGGGCGTAGATATATCTACCTTGTGTTATTGATTTTGGATTGTGAGCCCGAGTATAAATTGTATAACAAACTTCAAGTCCCTTGCATCGATTTTGGAGCTTGCTAACCCTGTTAGTTGAAATGCTAGAGAGCTTTAATTTAAAACGTATACTCGCGTTGACAACCCAAGATCAAAAAGATATGGCGGATTTATTTACACCCATTGGGGGCATGGTAAATCGCGTAGAACTGTATCTTCTACAGTTTTAGAGCTAGGCTGCCAAAATTTACTGTTACTGTCAAGATTCTATAAAGATCGATGAAAATTATTTATCCACGCCCACTGGGGCGTGGTAAATCGTATCTGAATATATAGTGATTTATACATACTTGTATATATGATATCTACTATCTGATATTACTATCTGAGTAGTAAGTGTAGTAAGTGTATGCGTATGGCATAAGACATATACTTACATAAGGCAGCCACTGGCTCGCTAAGCGGCAAAGTGCAGACGGGACAGTTCTCACGCCTCTGTTGCTGGTCGGTCTACTCATAAGTGGCCGATCGGATTTCATGTGCATTTATGATTGCGCTATGTATAAGTAACAACAAAGTGTCGCTATGTCAATATAGGGTATTATTGTTGGGCCACGCATACTACAGAATTCCCAGTCATGTTGTGTGTCAGATCCAACTACAAACCAATTGCCCTTGACACACAAATTATACTCTCAAAGATAGAGAAAGAGAGAGATAGAGAGCGATTTGGTTTTCTCCAAGTTTTTTCTTTTTTTTGCTGATTCACGTATTCAAAGAGCCGCCAAGCCGCCAATGGGTAAGCTCTACGCATACCGAAATACCAATTAGTTAATCATTTTGTAATCGACCGGGGGGCACACCTCTCAAACCGGGTGGCTTAAGTGGCAGCTCAACTCAACTCAACTCAACTCACGTGGAGATGATCAAAAGAAAACCAGATTAATATCAATTTGATAATCTCTGGGTTGAACTGTTATATTAGCTAATCTTTTAATGATACCCAAATACCGAGTATTTGAGGAAATTCATCTATCATGATCGAATGATCCGATTTCAGTAAGATTATAGTTTTCTAGTTTGTAAATGTGTATTGTTAGTTTTTGCGAAACCAAGAGAATTTTATGTGAATGTATTTGGAGCCAGTAAAAATTGCTTTAAGGTGCCCGACTTGGAGATATCATATGTCTATACACAGACCTGATTGTTTAATCATTCTAGACTTCTTGCATGCATCCATACACAAATACGCATATGTACATATGAGATATACACATATATGTATATAGAGAGATATACACACATATATATATATATATATATATATAGAAAAAAAGATTTTTTTTAATACCTTTAACTTTTATGTAGTGGGCTACATTCTATCCGAACTATATAACCTCTTTATGGTTAATTGACGGAGGCATACAAAAATGTGTGAGAAAAGTGTGTAGTAAAATGTTACAAAAAAGTGTGTGAGTTAAATGACTGATGTGGGTTGAGCGGATGGTTAGAATGAAAGCGAGATGATGTTAGTTATGATAGTGTGCGTGGTGTTTTGGGTGGAAGTGAAGGGCTTAGCAATTGTTCGAGGTGGCATCGATTTAGTCTGTATTTGAATTGCTGTGATGGGTGAGTGGGTGTGCTAGTGGATTAGAGTGATCTGAGTGAGGGGTCTTGGCTATCCATATCGCTGAATCGATGTCTTGCAAAGTGTAACCTTTAGAATGTAATGATAGTTGTGATTAGTAATTGAGTAATCAGTCCGTATACTGTACGAACAAATATGTATATATGTGATGGAAAACAGACAGACAGTCAGACTCAGCTTGTCATTCTGAAGAAAAAGAAGGAGGTGTTGCCGACCCCACATCCTCCTGTCAGTTACACAGATTTGCACAAAGTCAATATACCCTAAATTCCTGTGATCAAAGGGTACAGGGTATACAAAATAGATTAGTCTATATCTACTGCTGTAGAGCGAAAATGCTACAAAGATACCGGAACTGTACCAGATATAGATTTCCCTACCAGATATATAATCCAATTTCACTCAATAGTTTATATCATTTGCCAGCTAAGATATGATAGTAAAAGACAATTAAATAATTATGCAAAATCAGCATTTAGAAAAGATTCTCCAAGAAAATAGAGTAACTTTTTGGATTAAAATATACTTGTATTTGAAATAAATATTGATTAAGTTGTTTGCTAAATATGTTCGATACAATAAAAGCCAAACAAGAGCTGAGCAGAGATGTCGACCCGAATGTGATTGACCAACAAAATATGAATGAAATTTGATAAATCTGCATAAGTGTGAAGCTCCGGAGTCTATAAAACCTATTATATATAACCATATGTGATATAACAACTTTTGGCGTTCGTGTGGATATCCACTTAATTATGCGTGTGTCGATGATATACGACGAGTATGCTAAGCATGAAAACTGTCGAAATGCGGAAATCTGGCTCGCGCACCAACTCCCCTAGCCCATATATAGAGAAATGGGCGTAACTAAGCGAACTAAGTGAGCCACAGAGCAACCGGAATATACTTCTTTTTTTTTTTTGTTTATTTTCAGCTAATTCCCATGACAAATTGGCAAAATGTTGAGCAATAATATTAGCTGACCTATAAAAACTTTATACTTCTGAGAGGAGATTGGCTTTCGTCATGTGTCTGCCAATACTTAGAGAATCGCTGATTGAATTCATTTAGAGCTGAGTCAAGATCTATATCAATAATATTTCGGATTTGGCATGACATCAACTTGATCAAAGCCTTCAATTTCACGTCCTTTCTGAATGGCATTGGAAGCTCGATGGTTGCTAAAGTCTTAAGTTATGGGAAGTATGAATACAAGCTGAAGGAACACTTCACAGTAAGAATATACCAAAACTGTTTCAGCACAATATCAGCATAAATTGAACAGTCTTGAAGTAAACTGAAACATTCCACAACTTGCGATATAGTCAGGACTGAAAGTGCTGACTATAAAATTCATGTGCTGTCATGAGTCATGAAGTCAAGATAGATTGGAAGAATATTTTGCAGGCATTGACAAAGTTCTGAGCAATAAATCTTAGAAATTCAGAATAAAACTAGATAACATGCGAGTACAAGGCTGGAAATAAAAAATACTGTTTGGGGTATTTTAAATAATTTGGAGTTGACTTTAAAAAATGTGAAAACTAAAATAAAGTTAATTAAATTGACCTTATTGAGCATAACCAGCATAGACCAGGCGTGACAACATCAAAAGACATTTATATAGTTCTCCAAATAATTAATTTGTAAAGCTAAAGTTCATCCATGTTTATAAATTGGATAAACAGTTTAATTTTCTCGCCCTCGCATCTTAAATATCTGCCAGGCCCAAAAATCAAGTCAGTTTCAATTGGAGCTCAATGTAAATTATTATTACAGTCGAGTCCCGATAATTTGAAATGGCAAGGGGATCAGTTTTTTTTCGATTTACACAGAAATTCAAATTATCGAGATTTCTATCATATAGATATCCCCATCAAGGGGATAGAATTTTTTTCGATTTATCGCGATTTTCGATTTAGCGGGGTACAAATTATCGAGACTCGACTGTATTATTGAACCCATTGAAAATGGGAAATCAGGGCGACGAGCTGAGTCGATTTAGCCCTGTCCGTCTGTCTGTCTGTCTGTCCGTCTGTCCGTATATACGAACGCGTAGTGCCTATAAGAGCAAGAGACTTGAGATTTTTTGTAAGTCCCTGTATAGCACGTGCAGATCAAGTTTACTTAAAAAAATCGATAAATATTTGCGATTCAATGTTATCGATTGAAAACCTTATTGAATATCAGTTATAAAATTATATCTCGTACGTCTTTGGAGCTAGAGTCAAATTTTGCTTTTAATTTTATGTATATTTTATATAATTTTGATTTTCGTTACATTTTGGTTACCAGCTCCAAATTAAACAAGTAAGAACGTTGCAGTCGACTGCAGAATACTCATTCACGACCTAAACGGTGCCAGCTTTCTGATTTGCCACGCCCCCAATTGGTATATAGTATATATGTATATATAGTTTTTGGCAAAGCAATAGAGGAGGTCAACAGTAATTTAGTCGTAATTTAGTCGTAAGATTTGCCACGCCCCCTATAGGCGTAGATATATGCATTATATCTTATTATTCTCGGGTTATTAACCTGAGTATATATTCCAAATTTCAAGTCTGTAGCATCAATAGTGCTCAAAATATAACAGATTTTGTGCAAACGCTATATATTCAGATCCGATTTTCCACGCCCCCAGGGGGCGTAGACATGTCTTTTTTGTCAATCCTTGGAAATAGTCTAACGTAACGTTACTGCAAAATTTGGAAGATTACGTTCCAAAAATGTAAAAATTACAGGGTATTTTTCGGTATGCCATGCCAAAAAGGGGCGTAACTTTTATTTTTAGGTCATCGATAAAGGAGGTCACCAGTAACTCAACTAGCCAATTTTGAAGCTTCTAGCTCTAAAACTTAAGGAGATATAAGCTTTTGCGGTTTGCCACGCCCCCTATGGGCGTAGATATATCCGCCATATCTTTTTGATCGTGGGTTGTCAACGCGAGTATATATTCAAAATTTCAAGTCTCTAGCATCAATAGTGCTCGAGATATAGAAGAATATGTATAAATCACTATATAGTCAGATCCGATTTGCCACGCCCCCAAGGGGCGTGGATATATCCGCCATACCTTTTTGATCTTGGGTTATCAACGCGAGTATACGTTCCAAATTTCAACTCTCTAGCACTTCAACTAACATGGTTTCTGACATACCGGTAAATGCATTTTCTGATTTGTCACGCCCCTAGTGGCCGTATCGGGAAAGTCTTGACACTGTATAATTCTTACAGTATATGTTCTAAATTTCAAGTCTCTAGCTTCAATAGCGTCGAAATGGTTTGCGTTCATACGGACAGACGGACATTGCACAAAACCAATATACTCTTTTTCCCTTTGTTAACAGAGTATACAAATTTTTTTAAGTAAAGGTCAGTTGCAAGTATAGCAAATTAATTTATTTTTGATTTAAAACAACTTCCAAATAGCTAAAATTATTGTCTCAATATATTAATTGGATGAATCATAAATATTTTTATCTGAGATATCAGCTGCAAGGATTCCAGAGCAAAGAATTGCAGTATCCTCCGGATAAATTGATGCAGTGCAAGGCAAATTAAAAAATTATGAAGCTTTAATCGAACCTTCCAACGAATTTGGACTTCATGGAAATAATATTATTTTGTAAATAAACTTCTCCGTAGAGAAGAAGATGGATTCGTCTCACAATAATAATTCTGTTGTAAGTAAACTTTGCAGGCTCGAGGTTTTTTATTGATCATAGAAATCAACATGATAAACACGCATAACACACAAAATGAGAGTAGCTTTAGCTTGTTTAAAACTCTTCGCTCTTCTACCATCAGCAGGCTGAGCGAGTGAAGCGCGCTCTCACCAATTGAGTATTTACCTCTTTTATATAATCAAATATAAATAAATAAAAATAAAAATATATAAATAAATAAATATATTAATATATTATTTCAGACAAATTGATTGATAGCAAGCGAAAATGAAGTCGATAAAATTATAATTATTATTATAAAAAAAAATATATGAAAAACAGATTATGATATATAATTGTTTAGTTTCTTTGTTTATGTTAGTTGAGTTCCCGTAATTGCATAACTGATCGAACGTTCAACAAAGTCTGATGAATCAATAAAATAGAAATGAGTCAACAACTTTGAACAGTTTTTTGTCCTTCTTTTTTTGCCCACGCGCCTAGCGGGAAAGTGGGTAAGTGTTAAAGTGGAATGCTGGTCATTGATCAACCACATAACTAACCATTCCATACCACACCATACAAATGCAGACAATTAGCTGTTTGCAATGGAATGGAATCATCCTCAGCAGCTGCATAATCGTCTGAAGCTGCAACTCCATCTGTATCTCTGTGTAGTTGAATGTTTTGACACTATTTCCAAGAGATAAAATGCCAATCGCATTTCATTTCACACAAAATGCAAGAGTAAAGAAGACAACGACAACAACAATAAATGCGCAACGATGCGCATTAAATAATTTATACAAAAATGCACACAAAACTAAACAAATTTCAAATCGTTTGCATGATATAAGCGAGCTGCTACGCCGACAGCGACTGCGACTGCGAAGATGTTCATGGCTCAAAGCGAACAACAGATTGGCTCAATCGACAAGCGTCCAAGTTGTTGCAACAACACGAAAGCCACAACAGTAACAACAACAAGAGAAACAAATTTTGAATCGATAATCATATGCAAAAAGCCGGTCAATTTTTGATACACGTGGGATCTGTGCCCCAGGTGGGGTGGGCTGGAGTGGTGTGCTGTACAAGGGCGGGGGCTACGGGTCGTTCGGCACGAAGCTGCGCTAATGCTCGTGTTATTGTTGCATATTTTTGTTATTCGAATATACAAATAATACACATACAGGGTGCCCAGTGCCACTTGTTACGTATTACGATAGTTAAATACCAACAACAACAACAATAAATAATAACAAAATACAAATCAATTTCTGTAACGCAAGTCTGAAGCTTGAACCATGCCTCGCCCAACTGACGCTTCCTTAGTTCCGTCTTCTACGGCTGTCATTCACTGTAAGTTCATTTCAATGGATTCAGGTACTCTAAAAGTCTATTTTAGGTCATTCTTGTTGCCTAGTTTAAGCTAAAAGAGGTTCAAAGGTGGCGAAACAAATAATAGCATCAGTGTAACACTTTCTTCGTATTGATAAGAACAAATGTATTTCTCATAAGTTTTTCAATTTCCATCAATTTCATTAAGCTTTGCTTGTGTGCATGGTGCTATTTTATTTTTCGCACCTCTATTTACATATATTAAAGACATATCAAATAATTTATTATGTGGGATATGTAGAGATATATTCGGTCTATTGATCATGGCTATAACATTCAACTCTAGTATACTCAATTAACATTCAGCCCAAGCACCCTGTATAATGAAATTCGTAGGAGCGGGAGAAAAGGTCGGCCAACAACAAAAATTTGTTGCTCCTCTTCATTTAAATATACCCTGTACGAGTTTGTTGAGTCTACGGCATGCATAGCCCCCTAATTATATGTTTTAATATACATTGCATAGATATTAGCGATTATACGCTTAAGGCACGCAACGTCCTGGTAATTATAGGTAAATGTGGGTTCTTGGGTATGGCTAAGATATATGTATCAAGTTTTTAATATCCCACGCTTATACAAAATTCAAATAAAAGTCATTATTTGCCATGTGCCGTTATTTATCAGAATAATAAGATAGTTTTCTGTAATTTTGTAAGCTTTTTTTTAAATATTTGAAAACTATATACCATACATGGAAAGAGAAGGTTAACGCTTAAGATATTCTAGTATATCTTCTAAAGTATATTGAAGGATTATCTTCTGGGGTATCGTAGGGATATTAGGGATATTTTAGGGTCTCTTTGAATGATTTGACAATAATAGAACAAAAAGTTACTTTATGCTATGGATCTTGGGTATCTTTAGGCAAAGAAGCAGACAGTGAATACCCTGTAGACGTAGGTTATCCTCTAAATTATCCTCTGTGGCATCTTCAAGGGTATCTTTAGTATATCTTCCAAAGTATATTCAGCGGCTTCTATCTACTAAAGCCTCATGTATCTTGTATATTATGCCTAGGGTATCTTCCTGTCAGTCAATTGCAAATTTATCTCTTGTCTTTGCCTTGTAGCTTCTTTCAAATATCTTAAGTGAATTATGAGAGCTGAGATGAGCAGCGGACGAAAGCAAAATGATTTGACTTTGGCTTTGAAGCCGAGCATCGCGTCGGTCTGCGTCGGCTTGCGTCGCATTACGCGTATCTTCCAATTACCATTTGCATTCCCCTTCGCATGCGTATCGCCGGCTCTCCATCTGCGACGTCATCGCTGAGCTTACAAATCTCAGCAGCGGGCAGCGAGCAGCGAGCAGCGAGCAGCGAGCAGCAAGCAGCGTGTTGCTGCAACCGATTCCGGACACCGGACGATAGATGTTAGACGGCCCTTTAACGGGAACTGTGTAGCTGAGCAGCCCGTATAAAAGCTCAACGACTGCGCGAAAGTAGCATCATTCGCTAACCGGGAACAGCTCGACGCGCACAGGTGCTCGAGCATAACATCAATTCAATTCAAGAGAGAGAGGGAGATTCAGAGAAAGCCGAAATGAAGGTAAGTCAGCAGCTGCTCCTTTGGATAACCCATGCGTCGATGACTGATGCATCTCTCTGCTCTCGCCTCAGGTCTTCGTTTGTCTACTGGCCACGTTCGCCGTCTGCAATGCCACCTTTTTGTCATTCCTGGGCGGTGGCGGAGGTGGTGGCGGTGGTGGTGGTACTAAAACCACCTACAATGTCATAGCGACGCCGAGCAATGGAGGAGCTCACGGAAACGGACATGCATATGCTCATGGCGGAGGAGGTGGAGGTGGAGGCGGTGGCTCTTATGGCCATGGACATGGCTACTCATATGGCGGCGGCGGTGGCGGCGGCGGCGGTGGTGGTGGTGGTGGTGGCTCCACTCAGCTGATCAAGGTCATTCTTGAAAATGGCAACGGCTATGGCAACGGAGGCGGCGTTGCTGGCGGTCAAGGCTATGGACATGGACATGGACATGGCTATGCCAGCGCACACAATCAGGGCTCCTATGGCGAACAGGTGTACAAGGTCATTGAGCACGCGGCACCTGTTGCGCCAATTGCCTACCATGCCAACAGCGGCGGCAGCAGCTCCGGCTACTCCTATGGCCAATCCTATGCAGCCGGCCACAGCTATGGCGGCGGCGATGCCTCCTACAACAGCCAGCAGTTGAATTCGATTCTGCCACAGATCATTCAGCTTGTGCTGCAGGAGGATGCACTCTATGGCGGCGGCGGCGGTGGCGGCGGCGGTGGTGGCTATGGCAATGTGGACGCCATCAATGGCCAGCTGATTGACACCTTCGGCCACAGAGGCAAAGCCATCATTATGCGTGCTGATCAAGCGCAGGGCGCCTTCTTCAAGAGCGGGCATGTCGTGCAGCGCGGCACGCTCAAGGTGATGCGTGTCCAAGAGCAACAGCAGCAGCAGCAGCAGCAGCAGCATCATGGAGCTGGAGGCTATGCCAGTGGCGGCGGTGGCGGCGGTGGCTGGAGCAGCGGCGGTGCTTCAATAGGCGGCGGTGGTGGCGGCTGGAGCAGCGCTCAGCCCACCGGCTGGTAGACACTGCACTCACCTCGCTTAGTTAGACCAAATGAATTGTTTTTTTTTTATTTTTTTTGCTAGGCTAACTCATCGCGCAGTCATTAATTGCATATGCATATATTTTCACATATATATATATGTATAGGTATGCTCGTCATTGTTAAATTATTTGTTAATAAATAAATATATATATATAAAAAGAAAGACAAATTTTGTAACTTGTTGTGGACCAAAAGTTATATCATAATGGCACGACTTTCATTGCCTGCCCTTGGCAGTGGGCAGCTAACGATGTCGGCCGCAATGCGGCGACAGAGGTGATGGAAGGGGGCCACAGCTTTGGGAGAGGGGGCCACTTGAATTGATTTCCAGTCAAGCTAGTTGCCAAATGCGTAGATCCGAGCTATGCCGTGTGCCGAGCACCAAAGCCAAAGGTGAAACTCGTCTGCGGGTCGCTGCAG
Source organism: Drosophila leonis (assembly GCA_035045365.1). Classification (NCBI taxonomy): domain Eukaryota; kingdom Metazoa; phylum Arthropoda; class Insecta; order Diptera; family Drosophilidae; genus Drosophila; species Drosophila leonis. Next base: position 9,636,714 of record JAWNPC010000953.1, read on the forward strand.
CAGCACCTGGCGTAACTCTAAATTGATTTTAGATAGCATCGCATTGTTGTTGCTGTTTTTTGTTGATGTTTTTGTTGCTGTTGCTGTAGCACCTACGAATCTCGTACAAAATCTTAAACGATCTTCAAAACTCAATTGTCTCGGCGACGAATGTGAAATCTTATTTCTTATATAACCCATCGAGCAACAAAGCACAAAGCAAAGATAACAATTTATAGCGATTTGAATATGCGTCTGATAACATTTACGACTATATTTATTTTAAATATTTTTTACTCATTTTGTTATTGCTGATATACATATTTATACATATACATTATACATACATATTTAATAATAAATAATAGAAAAGTTCAGCTAATATTCGAATAATTATTTGTATATTTTCTATATGCAGGCTTATGCTTAGCCCAAAGATCTCTTTCTAGATAAATATATATATTATTTAATAAACGTTCGTAAATCAGTCAGAATATATATATATCTATATATATATATATATATATATATATATATATATTTATTAATTAATTAAAGGCCTTTGTTTATTTAGTTTAATTAGATTATTTTTGATTGATTTAAATGCCATGACCGTGACGCGCTACTGTAGGAAAAAGTTAATTTGTCGCGATTACAAAGATGTTGAGCGCTTAAAGACAATTTTTGGATAGACAGACAAATGCAAAGAATAGAAGTTATAAGTGGGGAGCGCAGCAGAGCATTGCATATACATGGGGGCTAGGTGCATGGGTATGAGTAAATGAGGGCAACGCCTCTAAAGAGACGATAAACTTAAGCGAGCTTATTATAAGAGTGATTTTTAGCTGCTGGGCGCCGAGCATCAGAACATATTAGCATGATATTTGATATACTATACATTTCCTCTTTTCGTGATCGATATATAAATATATATTTTATACTCAGGCCAATGCAAATATTGCTAAAGTCTCGTTCATTCCTACAAAATCACAGTAGCTATTCTAGAACATGTTCATCCCAAAAGGCGGAGGCAACTCTGCTTTTAATAGACTTACAAATTAATAAAGCTAATAAATGATGATCAGCTATTTGAACAAGACTATAATACAATATATAAGGCCTATTTGCTTAAATTTTTGTTTTAGCGACCTTCGTATTGTCCAACTTTGTTCATTTTGCACGCTATGGCCCATGTATTTGTTGTTTATTACCAATCAACAGATTAATAAGGCTTTTTTACTAAACTTGAAGCGTGTTTCTTCTTTCAGAAATTGGAACAATGTATTTGAATAGAAGTATTGTTCACTTTTGGCCAAGGCCTAGGCCTAAGGCAGCACACATTTCCGAGCTGAGAAGCATCGAGACAATTTTTGACTTCTTTTATAAGAACTGCCAGCCCAGATCATAAATCAACAGCCCAAACAAATGGTAGCCGGAAGAGGTGCGACATCTGGTGAAACGCCTCTAGAGTTTCCTTGAGGTCTTCCCTTGAGAATGGTGAATGTAGCCATTGCTTTATGGTGCAGTTTATCATGTCTTTAGGTCCGTGAGGCGAGTTGTTGATACTCGTAACAATCACCTGGGACACTCGAAGAAGCTCAGAGTGGCTCACACAGCTGAAGCATAGCCGGCCTTTTGCACAATTTCTGCGAAATGAACTCACTTTTCCTCTTCCGTCACAATTCGTATGCAATTTTATGTCATTTCGACTTTGTCTTTGGATTACCCCTGACTTTGAGGCGCCTGTTGCCTGATTGCTTTGAGTACTTGGACCACTAATTTATCGAAGAATGTCTTTGATATTCATTTGTTATTAATATAGTTCCAAGCCATTATAATACTAATGCATCATCTGTGTTCTAAGTTAACTGAAGCTATTGTAAATCTGTAAGATTCACAGCTGAAAAGAAATTTTAAATAAATCTTTATAGATTAAATTAAACTTAATCGAATTCATCTATCAGTACAAAAGTCACTTAATCATAGTATATGTATATATATATATATATATTATGTTTTGAATTATTAGATTTTCTTATATTGTATTGTACTTCCAACACTTCTAAAAAAACTCGGAACTATAATGAATAAACATTTTCTTTCTCGTTTACTAATTGTAGTTAGGTAAATGATATTATCTACTAAATTTTCTTTTTCAATTATATTTCGGAAAGCTTAAAGGTTTATTTATTTCAGCATACTAAACACTATATACGTATATTATATAAGTATATTTCTGGAAATTTACCGTTCCTTGAGTTATTTTTGGTAAGGCAATTGATTATTAATATTAATAATCAAACTGGATTAAGCAAACTCCAAACTTTTATACAAAACCTTTTACAAAATTTACTTCATTTCAAACCTGGTCCATTAAAGCAATTTGAATTATTTCTTACTCAATGCGATATAAAAGAAACTTGTTTCAGTTCTCACATTTATTTCAAATACTCGAATTGAATCGATATTTCTTCTTTCTAATTTATGTTTATGTATTATAAAGTTGATCTTTTGTCAAGAAATATATGAAGTAGAATCAACTTGTTATAGCTATACTTTCATTCAGACTATTGGAAAACAAATAAGAGTGTTTTCTTAGCCGAAGAACCCGACTAAGAGCTACCCTATACAAATTTATTTGCTTTTGACTGGGAAAATGGAGTAGTATAAACAAAGATTCTTTAATACTTTTTTAGACTTTAGGATAATTTATATTGTATAATTGAGATATACTCAAAATATCGATTTTTATCAATCTTATGGAAGTGGCAAAAGTATTCGAAACAAACTTCATATGCCATGGGATAGTATAGTATAGTATATAAGTAGATTAAGTCTTTAGCTCTATCTATAAAAAAGAGATTGATGAGTTTACACATACGGACGGACAGACAAAGAGACAGCTAAAACTAGATCAACTCGACTATTGATCCTCATGCATTATGCGCTCGACCACGCCTCCCTCTGCCTCTTACTTGCAATGGATTCAATGGATATACAAAAAGCAATCAACTAGAGAACTCTTGTTCAAAAGTAGTAAAAAGCCAAGCTACTTCCTATCCATTCGATCGAAAAGTATGCAATACTTACGGCCAAACTAAATGTTTAATGTGTACATTGTATTTCTGTTTTATCTAAAAGCCAATTAAATTTAAACAAAAAAGTATGCTTAAATTTGGGACTTACACGACTAACATATACCCTACCTGAACTATTTTGAGCGGCGTTTTTTTTTTTAGTTATTAATATGCATTATATTTTATAACTATTATTATTTATAGTATTAGTATTTTTATAGTCAACTCAATTATTAATAATATAGTCTCAATATATGCGTAAGCCAGCATGGAATAGAAATATGGGCTCTTAACCTAATAACAGATCTCAGAGATGTATTCAAATATCTACAAAGACATAGGCCATAGGTAAGAAAAAGAAAAACACATTGAATTCTCTAAAGTTTTCCGTCTTATCTATCAATCCGAAAAAGACTTCTTATCTCTTATCTTGAAGATATAGAATGATCTTCTGCCTACAAGTTAACTTCCAGTCAGCCATTGGAGAAGACTTGCTACTCAGACACTTCAATGAATACGGGGCATAAAAACGTAAAATAAAAGGGGCACTGAAAGCAAAAGTAACAAAAAAAATAAATAAAGAATTAACAAACATTATTTATAAAATTTTTGTTGTTATTAGTTTATTGAGTGTCTTGGAAACGCAGCATGAAATCATATGGGGAAGCCAAACTAAATGTTGGGGGCATTGATTAGCATTTGAGATGGTTGAGCAAACAATATGCCATAAACTACGATCGATAAATTTACACAATGAAAAGAATCAATCAAGGCGACGGAGCCGGAGACAGAAACACAGACGCAGCCAAAGCCGGAGCCAGATGCTCGATTGTACTAAGCTGTGTGCAGGAACAAGTTCTCATTGTTCTGCCAAATTGAATGGGGTGTTCGTCAAGCCGATCGGGGCAGATGATCGGGGCAGCGTCATTCAGCGAGGTATTTAACAAATATGGACAATTTCAATAATAATGCCAAACATCTAAATCCCTCCCTTTATATAAGCGGAAATTTACATAACGCCATTCGATTCGATTGGGTTTTTTTTTGACATAAGCCGTTCTATTTGCGTCTCCGGCCAGTTTTTTGCTGATCTACTTTTGACAAGGTTCTCTGTCAGTTGCTGCTGCTTCTTCTGCTGCTGCTGCTGCTTCTCGGGCTATATAAGGCCACCGATCGGCGGAGCATATCAATACAAATCAATCGGTAATCAAATCAACATGAAGGTAAGCTAACCATCATCGATCGATGCCCAAGTGGATTCATCGAGTATTTATCGGACATCCTTTTGCAGTTCTTCCTTGCCTGTCTGCTGCTCGCCGCCTTCCTGGCTCTTGGCCAGAGCAGTGCCATCTATGGCACAAGCTACGCCCATGTGCCCGTCGTCCGTCATGTGCCTGTCGTTCGTCATGTGCCCGTTGTTCGCCATGTGCCCGTCGTTGATTCCGTTGCCGTGCCCGTCGTCCACTCTGTGGTGCCCGTGCACCGTGCCGCCTACATTTCATCACCATCTCTGCTGCGCATTGGACACGCCTACGATGCTCCTCTCGCCTACGGTGGCATTCTGAAGGAGAAGAAATAAACTTACTCCAATTACCTAAACTGCTCGGGAAATACGCTTCACGATTCTTACAAAAGTTTTACGAACAATATTTTTTTATTTTTTTTTTTAATGTAATACACAAATAAATTCAAAATCCATAAAGTCAAACATGACAAGTGCCTCAAAAATTGTAATGGACTGCAACAAATTTGTGCTCAAGTGAAGAATCCTTGAGAATTCGCTGCCCAATGAATCGACAGGAAAAGTGTTATCAAACGTCTCTCATCATGAGTGTGCATTATCACGATTATGATCTTAAGATGCATAAATGTTGATAGCTAAGTAGAATTTCAGCTAAAAATCAACAACTAAAACTGAGAGTAGAGAAACAAAGCGAGAGAGAGATAGAGAAAGAGATTCAGCCTAATGCTGTTCCTCTTTAGCTATTCATAAGCAGTCTTCTTATCTCTGTCTTTCAGTTCTATTTGTTCAAGAAGCTGCATAGTAACAAGCCTCAAGGCTCATCTATTCAACCATTTGTTACGTAATTCTTTCTCAAGCTATCATTCTGGGAATCGCAGTTGAGCAGTATCTCCGATATATATGTGCCTGTGCCTTATTGTAACATTGCAGAAGCTATGTGAACTATTCTCCATTATCGGTGTTTCATGTAAGCTGTAAAGCTAGAATAATTTCAAAATATTTAACCTATTGATATTATACATATTCTAGTAATTAGAAGTAGGTTGACTTCTGCGATCTGGAATAAAAGGTCTTGTCATGTGCCGTTCACATCATTCGAAATGAATATGCATTCAATTACAATATATTGTATATGCCTGCTGTAATAGGGACTACTGGGAAGATATACAATACATTCATGAGAATGTTGAATGAACTTTTAGTGTTCAACGTGATGGAGTCCTTACTGTAGCAAAGCAGAGGTGGAATATACATATGTAGAATAGCACATCAAATGTCTTCAGTGTCAGATCGATTGGGTTAGATGAAAGTATATCTGCAGTTTTACTAATCCCAATGAAGGTGCCTTCGTAATCATTGCTTCAGTAGTTTACATATATTGAATAAATACCTTGTTCAGGGCACTTACTATTTCGAAACAATTTTAGAAACTCTTGGCTATATTTGGTTAGGAACACGTTGAAGCTAATAGAATAAGTTAATGTGATGATTGTTACACTATTAAGTATCGAGGGATCAAAGCTCGTTCTCAATACTAGAGCGTCCTAAAAAGTCCCTCACGCCTACTTACAGTCTAGCATGAATTCGCTGTGATAAGGGTATGAGATAGAGATTGATATCCTATTCTCTATTAAATAAGTTCACTTTGTCAGATTAACTGGAGACAACTAAAAATGACAGCCAAGCTCAAATATTTTGATGGAATCTGTGTTTCCCACACTAATTGGGACACATTTAACACACTTGCACACACACACTCTCATACAGAGGCATGCATTAGAGATTACTGATGTTGTTTGCCGGTTTACGACCATTAAACAATAGTTGTGTGTATTAGATGGCTGGCTTGTTGCTTTGGAATTTTACATAACCAGCTAAGCAGCTGTTCGCTGGCGAACTGAGCTGTTGGTTTTTAGTTGACAAACATAGACGATTCACCTTGAAATGCTGGCTTGAAATTGAGACAAGATTTAGGGGGTTCGATTGGTCCGTGGGCTGTGTTAGACAGCGAGCCGCCGGCTTGCGGCAACTCCAGCACCAACAATACTCATATATGCAAATGCGTCCACAGAGAAATAATGAAAGAGAGAGATCGAGAGAGAGTGGGAGAGTGAGACACCTGCTAGAGGCACCGTCTTATCAGCAACGTCAACTTCAACGGCAACGGCAGCGGCAACGGCAGCCTCCACGGTCGCTTCATTTTCATGCTAATTAGGAGGAGGTCGCTTTCGGAATTTCGGAAATGCATAGAGTAGACCGAAAGACGTTGCAACGTTACGTTAAAGTTGAGGCTTTACGAAACTGGAAACTGGAAATCGGACAACGTTATGAAAATTGAAATTGAAATTGAAATTCAGCTGGAAATGGAAATAGAAATGGAAATGAAGAACCAACTGGGTGCGGTGCGACCTTATGAAAATGAAAGCGGCGACGGCCGCGGCGTCCGCGGCGGCGGTAACTTCTTTACAAGCAGACTTTGCATCATCTTCGATCTTCACGATCATAATCATGATTATGTTAACAATGATGAGCACAAAGATAATGATGCTCACGAAGATGATTATGAGCTGCGGCCCTGGCCATTGCAAATGTTAATGAAATGCTTTTGTTTAACTCGGGCTCAGCCCTCAAGATATTGCCTCTGCTTGGACTTGGGCTGGGCAAGCTCAAAAGTTTGGGATGCGTCGTTGCGTTGCTTTGAAATTGCGTTGCTAATTTCGTAGCATCAAGCTCATCATGATCATTGGTTACAGCAGCTGCTGTTGATGCTGCTCTTGCTGCTTACAACGTTTTTGAATCGTATAAAAGCGAGCGATGGCCCATGGATTGACATCAGTCGTGTTTGAAGAGCACACAAAACGTAGAATTTCGCATTAGAGTCGTCGTCAATCCCAAGCAGGAATAGTCGTCAACATGAAGGTAAGCCTCCCACATACTGAACCAACCCTACCGAGTGCAACCAATTTCATTTGATTTAGGTCTTTGTGTGTCTGTGTGCGCTTTTTGCTGTGGCGAACGCCGGTTTTCTGGGACTGCTCGGAGGAGGCGGCGGCGGCGGCGGCGGTGGTGGCGGTGGCGGCAGCGGCAAGTCGGGCCTCAGCCTGGGAGGCGGTAACGGTGGTGGCGGTAGCTATGGTGGTGGCTATGGCGGTGGTTATGGCGGTGGTTATGGCGGTGGACACGGTGGCTCACATGGCGGTCACTACGGTGGCTCCCACGGAAACGGACACGGATCCGTACAAGTTGTCAAAGTCATTCACCAGCAGGGTGGCATCTCCGGCGATGGCTACTCCGGCGGTGGTTACTCCGGTGGTGGTTACTCTGGCGGTGGCTACTCTGGCGGTGGTTACTCTGGCGGTGGCTACTCTGGCGGCAGCAGCTATGCTGGCGGCTACGGCTATGGGCCCGCACCACAGGTGTACAAGGTGAAGGTGATCTCTGGCGGCGTTTCGGGTCCAGCGCCCATCTACCATGGCAGTGGACCCGCCTCTGTCAAAGTGATCAAGGTTTTGCATCAGGACTCTGGCTCACTGGTTGGTGGTCCCATCGTTGAGAGCGGCCCACAGATCATTAAGGTTTTGCACGAGAATCACAATACTGGTCACCACATCCATGCCGGTCCATCTGGGCAGGCTCCTACCAAGGTTGTGCGTGTCATTCACGAGCATTCCTCGGTTGCTGCTCCTGGTCCAATCTATAATGCACCTGCTCCAGCTCCAATATACAATGCACCCGCACCAGCACCAATCTACAGTGCACCCGCCCCATCTCCAATCTACAGTGCACCTGCTCCAGCTCCAATCTACAGTGCGCCCGCCCCAGCTCCAATCTACAGTGCGCCCGCCCCAGCTCCAATCTACAATGCACCCGCACCAGCACCAATCTACAGTGAACCAGCTCCAGCGCCAATTTACAGTGCACCAGCTCCAGCTCCAATTTACAGTGCACCAGCTCCAGCTCCAATTTACAGTGCTCCCGCTCCGATCTACAGTGCACCCGTTTCTGTTCCAGCACCAGCGTCCGCACCTCTGCCCATTTACAATGCGCCGATCGCTGGCCCAGCACCTGCACCCATTCAGTACAGCGCTCCCATTCAAGCCACCGCTCAGGCTCAATACAGTGCTCCTGCTCCGATCCAGTATGCCGCTCCGCTTCAAGCACCATCGCCCGTGCTGAGCGTGCCCGAATCCGCACCCGCTCAAGTCTTTAACCAGGGCCCAGTCTTGAGCCTCCCCTCACCCATCGAGGAGACAGGACTGCCCATCGGCCATGCACCTGCCCAGAACTATGGCCCGCCTCACCTTTAAATAGCTTTCCATTTACAACAGCAACACACCTGCGTCTAAGAGCAGCCCAGCACCACTGGAGGCGTCCACAATCACCAGCACCAGCACCACATGTTTCAGTATGTGGCAATACATCAAAGACCTCCAATTCTAAGACTTCTGCCTCCTATCGACCTATCGACCTAGCTTCTTTATGCACTCAAAACCCTTCTAAACGAACGCCATAAATTATTTTAATTTTTTTTTTATATAATAGATATATTTTTTTGTTTGTTAAAAAGAAAAAATAGAAAATAAACCGACTGTTAAACGAATAGAGAACTTTTTGAAGATCTACAAAAGCGAACTTAAAGAACTGAAATTTGCATACGCAGCAGAAATACTGTATATACATATGCATATAGCAGATCCTAAGGATATATGTACATATATAATTCGAATGTAATACTGTCAGCTATATTAGCCTGGCTGATGAGTTGACTAGTTAGGTACTAGAGCAACTAGCTACGACTCTATTGAATATGGATTGAAATTCCGAGAAAGAAATATCAACGCTTACACTCGCACTCGCACTCCACACTCCACACTCCCCACACACACAGGTATACAGAGGGGATTTTGAAAAACCAAAAAAAAAAAAAAACAAAGTTATATCACTGGAGCCCACTCTAAACTTGACCTTCGCGTGGACGCCTATGGGTTGGTTGCAACGCCAGCTGTTGCGCCTGCGCGAATACCAATAGATAATAATCTAATGCATTTGCATAAATAAGCTGTTAAATTTCACATTTTCTTTTATCTTTAGCCGGGCTTTACAAATGTTTGAACACGCGAACAAAACAAAACCAAAAAAATATATACAAAAAAATGTTGCTTATAGTTGGGCTGTGCTGTTGTTGTTGCTGGTGAGCTTTTGCTATAACGATGACATTATATGTATTCGCTTATTTTATTGTTTCATAACAAATTTGTTGTTGCATGCGCGCAAACGTCGACAAATTTGTGTTGATTTAATTATTTTAAACACAATTGTAAGCTGTTGTTGTTGTTGTTGTGGATTCGGTTGTTTAATGTTATTAAAGTTGTTTTAAGATGTTTGAAATTTATTCGGCAGCTTTGACTAGCGCTTCAGCAACTTCCACGGCAATTGCAGCTTCTGCCTTGGCCTGCAATGCGAATTGAAAAATTATTAGTCATTTATTTCATTTTCTCTTTTTCGAGTGCATTAAGCGGTCACTCACCTTGTCGCTTCCAGCGGAGCTCATCTCTGACTGGTATTTGGAAAGCAGCTGCCTGGCCTCGCTGATGTCGATGTCCTCAATGTTGTGTGCCTCCTCGGCGAGCACCTGCACAGAGGAGTCCTCATTGACGGTCACTGAGCCGCTGGAGACAAAGTACTTTGTGACTTTGCCATCGTTGTCGGTGACCTGGACAACACCGGGCTTCAGCACAGCTATGGACAGAGCGGGGAAAAGTCTTCATTAATAATTGGAATTTCACTATGTCAACAACGATTCACGCTTACCCAATGTGGGCACATGCTTGGCCAGAATACCGAAAGAGCCGCTGAAAGAGGGCACATCGATTTGTCGCACAACTGCGGCGTCGAAGAAGGTCTTGTTAGCAGCAGCGAAAGTCAGCTTCATGTCGTCCGAGTAGGAGCGATTCTGGCTGAGGCGAGCGCCGCGCATGGCCAACAGACGAGCATTTCTCACGAACGACATTTTGTTCTGAAAAAAAATAAACAAAAACAAAGGGAATAGTATTCAAATGGTAAACTATTAATTCAGCACCTTACAAAACAGTTAACTGCTTTTAACATTAAAGATATACAAATTATGTAACTTTGTAGGTTAGGCTGCAGGCGACAAGTGTCGAGTACTCAGTTTATTGAGCACTGTAAGAGCGCCACGGAATGCAGCCTGTTTGCTGTCTTTTTCACAATTGAAAACATCCCTTTTGCAGCTATTGGATTACCTTTTATTTATTTGGAGTGTGGCGAAAATGAAGAATATTATTGAATCGTCGCTCAGCTCGTAACCAGTGCCGCTGCTTAGAGATGTCAATCAAATCGACAATTAGTTATTTTCATTATATCGATTGCATGAATTCTCAATTAATATCGATACTATTGCGTCTTTTCCGCACTCTATCGACTCTCCGCCATAAACTATCGGCAACAACTCGCGAGGCTAGTACGCAGCGATATTAACATCATTAGATAATAATACAAATATAAATGTGACTATGAATATAAATACATGCAATACTTATCAAAAAAAAAAAGTAAAAGAAAACGAAAAATGACGTCATAATTCGCGTACACTACATAAAAAAAAAACATTAACATTTAGTGAAGAATTTGTATATATATTTTGTTACAAACGAAAGTACAGCTTGTTTGTCGCTATACAAAAGCTGGCTCTGTAAAGCTTTGTTTATTTACTTGTATTTATGTGTGTGTATATTTAAATAAACTCTGATAGAGCTCAGAGTGACTGAGAAGCTACAAGTGGAAATTTCTTAGTCAAAACAAAAATGTATTACTTACAATTATTAGTACTAGTTCTCTTATCTTACAAGCCGGCATCTGCCGGTCGGCCTGTCACTGATACCGTGTATCTCGCTGTCGGCACTTCGATTGATATAACCGCAAATAGTTATGGAAAAAATGTGCTGCGAACATTCTGCTATCCGGGTAAGCCTCGCTCACTGCTAAGCCTGTTTGAGACAGTGGAGCTAGAGCTCGTAATATCAAGCGATGACTATTCAGAATATGGCGGGCGTACGCCTGAAGAAGTCCTTGAACATTTTAATGAGAAGCGTTCGCTGTTTAGCTTCACGCTCTTCTCGCAGAAGCGCAAAAATATCCAGCTATCGCCATTCGAACCGCAATGTATCGGCGTCTGCTCCAATCAGCCATACAACATAAGCCTCAAGCACGCGCAGTTAGATATATGGCGCCTAACACACTTGTCTCTCGGCATAGCAATATTCTGGTTTGCTGGCCATTTGGCCAAGAACAGCATCTTTTATTATTTGGCTGGCATGGTGCTGGGCATTAGCGCCTCGTTGTTGCTCATTATTGCCGTAACTTCAAAACTTTTTCCCCGCCGGCCAATGATGTACGGCGTACTAATCGGAGGATGGACCATCGGATTGTACATTCTCAAACAACTATCGGACAACATACGTGTCATATTAATCACCTATCGTGAATATGTGCTTTGGTATTTGGTGATTACTGGTCTAATATCGTTTCTCGTGTGCTATCGCATCGGACCGCCCAGGAATCCGCGCTCGCAAAATATTATTATGTGGGTGCTACAGGCAGTTGGTGCTGCCATCGTTTACTTTAGCAGCTGGCATACAAGTGCGTGCATTTTCCTTCTGATGCTCGTCTGTGCTGCCCATTATTGTCCTGACGCAGTGCTGCAGTACGCGCACAGCCTTTATAAGCGACGCTTTCCGCCCAAGCGTCGCCTGCTCACCCAGGAGGAGTACTATGAGCAGGCTGTGAATGAGACGGCTCGTTCGCTGGCCGAGCTGCGCGACTATGTGAACAGCTCCAATTGCCGCCAATGGAGTGTTATAAACGCACTGCGTGACCCGATACGCTTTGCCACCTTTGCTAACGGTGCACCGCATTTGTTTGATGAAGAAATCGAGGATTACTCGCGCACCATTGAGGACTCTCTGGAAGGCGCTGACGAGGAAGAAGCTTTGGACTTTCTGCAATCCAGCATGTATTATCGACCCACCGGCAGGCTTAACAACACACATCGCACTTCATCCAGCCTACCCTCTTACCCCCCGATACGTGCCCCATCCCGTGGCCGGCAGCTAGGCAACAACAATGCTAACGCGGGCAACAATGATGACGACGACGACGACGACGATGATGAGTTTATGGACTAAAAGTAAAGCATAAACAGACATCATAAGATAAGGAATCATTTGTTTATATCATCAAATTTTAGAGATTTTTTTTTTGTCCAATCGATGCCAAAAGATAGATAGATTTGTTTTTAAGTCCCCCGTTAATTTTAATAGTTCGTATAGTTCGTAACGGAGTGTATATGTATATGTAGTATATGTTTTGGTCCATGTAAATTTAGAAGACTTTTAGTGTACGTCTGAATGTTTATTTCCTAAGAAGCGAAATTCAACTGGCCAGTGGCCACCTTTCATGCAAGTCCTCAATGCGGATATGATTACTTAAGACTCAGTAGCTTATACATTTAATTAAGCTACATAAGTGTGGAGGCAAGCAGAAGCTCTGGGTCTGATATCTTTTTCTGTGGAAAAACTCCTGAAATTTAGTTCATTTGTAAGGCAAAAAATGCATTTATATTTTATAATTTAAATTAACTCCAACTTCAATAAATGTTAAGGTGAAAATGTCTCTATTCTATAAGCTATACCTAATCAACCAAATGTAAAACTCTCGAATACAAAATATTTTCCTGCCGAAAAACAGTAAATGCATACAAATATACATACATACGTACACACAAATATAATGCATACATACATAATGTGTGTGTATGCGACAGCGGCTCTCGCTCTGTCTCGCTCATTTGTGTGTGCGCGTCATGCCATCTGCTTCACTTTGGCACACACAGCCTCTATGCTGCAAGGCGACTGGCAAAAGCAACAACTTTTAATGCAGTTAACTTTAAGCGAATACATACATATGTACGTACATACAAGTGTGCATGTGTACACGTGCGAAAAATAAAATAGCACCATACACTCATACACCATTTGCTCAGTCATTTAAGTTACATACATATATTTGTGAACTCAAGATATTTTGTACTATACTTTTAGAATAAGAATAAAGTAAATTACCTTGAAAAGGAAACAAATTATCCAAATTTATTTACAGTTTTATTTGTACTAAAGGGTCTTTGGTAAAACCAACAGAAATTCATTTCTTTAAGCTACGATAAAATGGCATATTGGTTATATATCTATCTATTTCACCTGTGTATATGTATACATATGGTACTGAGCAGACCTGCAGTTAGTAAGTCAATAAACTTTACTTCTACAGCTCTAAGGCACAACTTAAACTTTCCTGTCTCCTACTTGCATCATGGTCATGGCGCATTACTAAATACTCTTTTATCAGCACAACTGATGAGTCGTCAACTGATTCATAAGAGAAAGAACGGAGAGAGAGATCACTGCTGGAGCTCAATTTTGATGCGCTTTCGTGGGCTGTTGAGCAGATGCCCTAGAGATTCTGTTGATAGTTCGCTGGGGCGCTTCTCACTGGTCACGCAGACCACCTTGACTCGCTTCGTCAGCTGTTCAAATTCCATAGGCGCGCTTTGATTGGCGCGCTTTGGCGGCGTCTCAGTTAACGTGCGCCGTCGCTCACGCCGCTCCCGACGCGGATGTGGTATAACGAAAGAGTTGTAGATGTGCAGTAACTGTTCCATTGGCAAGCATTCGGCGTTCGGCACGTACAACTCGCGCTGTAACAGGTAAAAACAAAACTAAATTTTATTATAACAATATGTGCAACTCGCAATTCGAATACCTTTTTGAGTTGCTCCACGATTTCGGCACGCGTTGGTTCGACATTCCGCATCAATTCCATGAAATTCGCCTACTCTGTGAATTGTATTGTAGAAGAACATTAGCATTGCACTGCTTTCGAGCGCACAAAACGGAATAAATAACAATTGTTATTCAAGCGGTCTCTTGTAGCGGAACAGCTGATTTGACACGCCAGGGCTGCCAACTTTCTTAAAGTGAATTTGAAATTCAAATAAATTGTCCTTTTGCTGATCTTATACTTAAAACTAAAGAAATAAAGCTGATTATTTATGAGCTCTGCAATAGGTCCAAGCATAATACCAACATTTCATTTAAAATTTCGTAAATTTTTAAGATATCTTATTTAGATATCGAAGTTGTTTGTGATTATTTTGCTTTTGCGAAGCAGCCAACTATTTAAATTGCAGCATACTTTTGAGCGCCACGCTTTATTTAAATATGCAGCATACTTTTGAGCGGTTCAATAATGTTTTAATGTGCAGCATACGTGTAGGGTGAAGCAGTTACCACTGTTTGAGCTGGATGTTGACAGTAAATGCAAATACAAATGTTTCAGGTTCTGCTCAACATTTATAAATCAAGAGGCAATATACTGCTGCATAAAAACAATGATAAACGCGAATAGTTCAGAAGCACCAGCACGGCGAGTTCGGGACACGTAAAGCACATCAAGTCTATCTCCAGATGCGCTCAGCATGTCTGATGATAGTGCAGCCGATGAACTACATTTTAAAGTGCCTCATCCGCTGCTGTAGACAATTATATTGTGGTAGTGCTCGTATGCAGGGAACGTAGACTCTGTCTACTCAGCTCTTCTCAGCTCTTCTCTGCTCTTCTGGTCTTCTCTTCCTCTTTCTCTTCCTCTCCTCATCTCATCTTGCACATTGACATGACGCTGACAGCGCTGTTGACGTCGCGTCGGCGGGTTCCAATTTCCTTTTGCCATAATTTTTGGCACTTTATGTGCCAGCAGATAAGAATAATATGCCTGACTTTTGGGTATTTCACTTTTTGGTTGATTTTTTCTCTGTTTTTTGTTTCTTTGTTGTTTTTGTAATGGGAAGGCGTGTTTAAGTGTTTAATGCTAAACGCTTCCTTCGCACAGCAATTGATATGCGCTTAACGAACTCCTGTTGCGTTATCCTTTAGAGCCGTAGATACATAAATACATATTTGAAAAACGCTTCACGTGCATCAAGTCAGGCAACCAAAGAGCTGCTCTCCGTTCAATTTGTCACTTCACTTGGTTGCAATCTCTACAAATTTTACTCAAATATCATTCTTTGATCGTTCGCCTGTGTCTGTCTGTACTCGTATGTGTGTGCGTGTGTTAAGTATTAAATGCTTAGACAAACGGAACGGAACGGCTCTCATCGGTAGGGGGTCACACAATTGCCTAACTGTTGCTTTGGCTGCTGATTGAAAATGCTCGTAAGTGCATTCAAGAATTAACTATGCCCATTTCAGAGTGTTGCCCCTGCTCTCTGTGAAAGATAGTAGCCGTTCAGAGGGCCTTCTTAGGCGCGCGCACACACACACGCATAGACTAGACAACATTTCAATACTTCATTGATTATGTTAATATGGAAATGGAGTTGATGCAGTCGCTCCCCTTGATTAACCTTATCACTGGGGCATTTCTTGTCATTTTGGTCTTTCAGTTTGTTTTTTGTTCTTTTGTCAGCAACAGCGGAAAAACAGAAATCGAATTCGAGCCGAAACCGAAACTGAAACCGAAAACGAACCGAAAATCGGTTTCATAATCTAATATATATGGGTGTATATGTGTGTGTGTGTGTGTCTGTGTGTGTCTGTGTGTGTATGTGTGTGTATGCATGTGTGTATGGTTGCATTTAACGTGTGGACAGTTTTTCACATTCTCCGTCCCTCTCACTCTCTCTCTCACTCTCTTTCTCGTTGGTTGTTGTTGTTTGTATATGTATTTGTTTTGGTTTCTTTACCTTTGTGGGTTTTCCCGTTCACACGTTCCCCATGGAAAATTTTGTCGCTTGTAATTAAATATGTATGTATGCTTGTATACTGATCAGTTTAATGTCGTTTACATGTAAATCAAAACAATTTCAGCTGAACGAAAAGAACAAAAGAGAGAGAAAGAGAGAGAGACAGAGAGAGAGAAAGTAAGTATTATTATATTATTATAAAGGTTACATTAATGTTAACGATCTTGTTTTTGAAGGCCTTTAACATATGTCTCAAATTTACATATCATTTTCTACTCAATTTATAATGATAAATTCGACTTTTTGTAACATAAATAAAAGTCCTACGCATATATTTCGTATAATATGGAATTATTAGAATTAATTGGAAATAAGATGTTTCATCTTTCTCTTGAAAAAACTAAATTACTTAAAAACGTTTATCAAACTGATGAGTTTTATTCCTATCTATGCTAGAGCCTTACCTTAAGTCTATAGCTGTTTTTTTTTAACTACAAAATTTACTAACAATAATAAAGGCTTATTTTATTATTTACTTTTTATTATATTAAAGAATAAATATTTAATAGTTTTGTTAACTTATCTTAGTGAACCTTATGTTAAACCTTATTATATATTTAAGTTTTTTAATATTTTATTTATTAATATTAATATTTATTCGCTTTAAGATATATAGTGTATAATTGTGTGTCCTAATATTTGTACAGCTTCTGAGTTCATACTTTATTGTGTTTGAAGCTATGATAAATTAATTTTTATGATATGTTATTTATGACATTTTATTTTGAAAGAATCTTTAACATGATTATTCTTTTGCGTAAACTAGATGGGGTGCATTATATTAGTAATGTGAGAATATGAGGAAACAAGACATCTGATTCTAAAATGTTCTCTTAAACAATATAGCCTGTCAACCACTAGTTCAATATTTACCTTTGGATGTAGATCTACTGTGCATATTTTTGTGCACTTCAAAGCAATTGTCGAAGCTAAATTTGCTACCTATTGTGCAATTTGTGAGTGTTTACGTTGAGCTCAATGAGATTCAATGAAATCCAATCGTTCTACCCATCCACATAAAACCCACTTTCAATTCTATGGCTATTCTTAAAGACATTCATCAATGACAAATTTGTATATACTAAGTTAAAATCCATAGAGTTAAAAATTGTCTAAAAACTTTAAAGCCTAAAACTGGACTGTCTGAAGCCGCATAATAATGTTAATGCTATTTAAACTTTTATTAAATGTTGACCCCAAGCATGGGCACTCACACAGACACACACACACACACACACACACACACGCACAACACACACGAAGAACAAATGATCTGTGACTGGGTGAATTTCAAGTGTTTTATTTTGTTCGTCAAAGTCAGAGAGAGAGAGAGAGAGAGAGCGAGATGCGTAAGAGCTGTGTAAGTGGATACTTGGACAGGCACTTTTGGCTGTCATTTGTTCGTAATAAATATTGGAAAAAAGAGAGAAAAAAGTAAAAATAAAGGATCGTTCCGCTCAGTGCGTTGTATTAAACATGTGTGCCATGCCCTGTCGTGCCGAAATGAAGCAATTAAATAGTTAAATTTAAGAAGCATAGATTATGCACAGGAATAGGAGAATAGGAGTGGGCATTGGCAACGGCATGTGTAGGCGTGCCTGCCCAATGGGTAGGCCAAGAGACAGAAACAACAAGAAGCAGGAAAGAAAAAATAAAATATTAAGAGAAGCAAAATTATTGTCAACACATGGAAAATGTCGCCGCGTTGGCATTTGCCATGGCTCAGGAATCTCGAATATGAGACTATGCACAATGAATGCAGCAGCAAAATATTTGAATATCTCTGTCTACATAGGGGTATCTTGGTCTTGGATTGCGTCTGCGTCTGCGTCTTCGTCTTCGCCGTCGTCTTGGTCGTTTTGGCAGAGGTCAATAACATTTTGGAAACAATTTGCATGCTTTGACTTCATGTAGTCCAGTGTGCCAGCCCTTTGTGTGAAACGTTGAAATTGAAGACGCTATGCTTGGAACAGGCGCAACTTCCTTCCTGACTGACTGACGGAGCTGTGCCTCAGCTTGTCTCTCTCTCTCTCTCTCTCTCTCTCTCTCTTTCAGGACCACTTCCTTCATAAAGCAACAGCAAACAAAGCGCGAAACGCGCTCAAAATCTGCTTTCATACGCAGATGAGATCGTTTGCAAAGCTTTTGCCCAAAGGAAGCGGCCTCATCATCATCAGCATCATCATCATCATTATCAAGATCAACATCATTAACGGCTACCATCCACAATCAGCTCCGTTTCGCTCTCCTCTGGACGTGCCTTGAGACTCGAGCTCACATAAAACATGTTAATGTTGCAAGCTGCAATTTTTGCGACGCCGTCGTCGTCGTCATCGTCGTCTGAGTTGTCGTCTTCCTTTCGTTTTGCTCCGCCTTGTTAAATACCCTCACCAAGAAACCAACCAGGCCAGTTTCCCAGCACAAGTTTTCATCCACTTCGGCTCCCCTCAACTCACAGCTTTTTGAGTAACTTTTGTTTAGGCATTTTGTCGAGAATTAGCATTAAGTGAAATTTCTTTTCTTTTCTTTTTAACAACTAAAAAATACAACAACAAAAATATGCAAAGAAAAATTATAATTCTAATTAAATCAAACTTTAAATTTTGCTTATTTCGAGATTGCATTTATTTTGAGACACAGAAGTTTGAATTTATAAGGATAAAGAACAAATACAATAATAGAAGAATTTCAAACTCTTTCGGCAATAATATTGATGAATAGAAGAGTTTTATTATGTTAAGTATTTAAGTATTTATGAATATGAATATCTTACTTTGTATACTCATTCTCAAAGTGAATTCGTATATTGGTTTTGTGCAATGTGCGTCTTGCTGTCCGTCCGTCTGTCCGTATGAACGTCCTAGAGACTTGAAATTTTATATACGAGTATATACCTGTATACCGTATACCTTCGAATTATAAAGTGTCAAGATTTTTCTTATACGCCCACACATGGAGCTGGTAGCGTTTGGGCCGTGAAAAAGTATTCTGCAGTCGGTATTTGTTGTTTTATTTATTTATTTACTTTAAAAATTAAAAAACAATTAAAAAGAATTTTAAAATTTTATTTTTTTACACTAATAAATTTTAAAAAATAAAATTTTTTAAAAAATATAATAAATAAATCGATTGAAATGAATATAAATAATATTTTAGTATGTTAATAATTAAATTTAATATTATTTGCTATCTTTTATAAAGAAAGAGAGAGAGAGAGAGAGAGCTAGATTTTTAAAAGTAAAAGCAATAAACAAATTAATAAACATTTGCAAAAACAATATAATTTTGTTTATTTTTATGTTTTTTTATTTGTTTAAGGTTCTTTATTTAAGAAATTGTTGATAATAAAAAATAGTTAATATTAAAATGTAAGGTTTGATAATTTAAGACTCATTAGTTTTCAAATTTGATCAGACTTTTGTAAATATAATTTAAAATAAATTAACTCGAATTTTATTTTTGCGAATTTGGCATTAAACTCCAAGTAAAACTTCTTTCCTTGCACAATTAGTTTTATTTATAATTGATATATAATCAGATTATTAATATTTTGAAATATTTTATTTATATATATTTAAAAATAATATATTTAAAGATATGTATATATTACTATATTTTTAAAAATCTTTTTCATACATCAACTGACCAATTTTCAACTTGACCAAACACTTTCTTCATTTTAAGAAAAAATATATAACCTGAAGTGGGTTAAGCATAAATTTGAGAGTATTACAAATACGATAGATCACAGAGCATTCAAACTTCGTCAGATGGAAAAGTTGAAGTTTTTGTGCAAACCGAACCACAGCTTGCAGCTTCGGCGTCTGTTCCTTGTGTGTGTGTGTGTGTGTGTGTGTGTGTGTGTGTGAGTTTGCAAGTATATATGCTTACAACATAATTTTAATTTATAGCGGCAGCGGCAAGTACAGTTGAGGTTGAGGTTGAGATTGAGGCAAGCCACAGGCAGCAGGCAACAGGCGTCTGTTTGGATTGCGTCTGCCCCTGCCAGTTGGCTCATGGATGACTCAGTCGGGTTTTGCTATGCAAGAGCAAAAGAAAAAGCATAAGTAAATAATACGAGAAAAAAGCAATAAAACCACGATCTCGTATAGAACAGAGAACCAAAACAAAAGCACAAAAATACCCTAACCAGTGGCAATGGCCCCTTATCCCTGCTCTTTTGGCCAGACAGAAGAGGTGGAAACAAATGAGAAGACGCCGCGTCTGCCTCTGTGTTCTTGTTATTTTCTTGCTCTATTGATGGCTCTAGAGCTTGGGCAAAGACAGCGCCGGCAGAGCTCGTCGCTTGTACAGTTACAGTTGGTGCGCCCAAAGGTGGCTAAAGTAGATCAACAGCTGTCACCTGGAGAGCCGACGTCGGGCACAAACAAGTTTCTGTGTATCCTTTGTGCTTTGGCAAACGTCTGGCGTAGCCGTACGTGGCAGCGATTGTCGCTTATTAGTTTCATGCATCGCCATTGCATCCACACAATTATGATGGTTGGCAAATTACTTCTGACTCGGACAATGCAGTTGCGTGTCCTCCGGCCATGCAACATATGGCTGCTGCTGGCACTGCGGCTGCTGCTGATGCAACCCGCCTCTGTCTGCGCAATCAAGTGATGCGCCGTTCTTCAAAAGCCAGCGCACAAGCGCTTCCTAGTGCTTCCAATCCAATCATAATTAGTATTACAAAACCGTTAATGAAGCTGTAAGGAAACGGATGAGACAGCGCCTGATCGGCTTTGTACTAAGTGTCTTAAGTGGGGGCTCAAGTGCGGCGCAAGCGCCAGCACGCGATCCAAATCCCTGCTGCACTTCACCCAATTTCTTCTCTACTTACAAACTCAACCCCGCTCAGCTTGGCTTAAATTGAGCTCTCAATGCAGATCTGCTTCAGCTACACAATCAAAAGAATTAACTACAATATAATAATTCATATTTAAGATTTTCAAATTGTAAATGTTTCGTTCCATTAATATTTAACTGATATTGTCTTGTTAACTTTTTTTTATAGATATCTTCACATTTTTCTTTTTATTTAAAATATGTGTACAAACATAATTAATACATACATTGGCATGAGCTGTTTCATTCTTTTAGAGTTTAGAGGCTAAAGCTAATTTAAATGTATATAACAAATTTAATTTAATGTATATAAATAATTTAATTTAATTAATATAAAAAATTTAATTTAATTTAACTTATATAATCAAATTTAAATGAATTGATGTAATAAATTTAAATAAGAAACCATTCAAAAAGTATATTTTCTTTCGCCTATAAACTTACTTTGAATAATATCTAATAATTTTTAATTTTTTGAATATTTTATATTTTATTTTAAATTTAATAAAAAAAAGCCCTTGAAATATTTTACAAATGTAAACATAATTTTAATCAATTCCCAAAAAATTCAATTTTTAAATTATAATACCATAAATGCATGTATAACAACAACAAGATTCTCTGGTAACGAAGCACATTATGTATTTCTGTAGAAAGAAGTCGTAAATCGTAATAACATATACATATTTATACAAAATTTTATTTTATTTATTCTTTATTTATATTTTAATCATTTTTAATAAGAAAATATTAATCAAATATGTTTATTTGACTTGAAACTTTTTCTTTGGGGAATTCTGTGTATATTTGTTTGTTGATAGCTAATTGGTTTCGGCAAACTTTATTTTTCTAAATATAAATTTTTGTTTAAGCGCACAAATATGCTTTTTGATTGTGGAGATGCGAGCTCTTACGAGGATATTTTATATTATTTGGAAGGAAATACTTAAAACATATATATCTATATGCTTAAGAGCATAACACATATACGAGCGTGCATATGCGCAACTGTATGTGTTTTTGTGTATGTGTGTATGGATAGACATAGACAAGCTATCGGCAGAGGTTCAGGGTATCTCCTAGTTGGACACTTCCGACTAAAGCCTTGCTTTTAACTAGATATTAAATTAATAGATTTTATATTTCAATTACATTAGTTGCTCTTAAATTTTGACTTAAAATGGAATTTCTACCCTATTTCCATCATTATGCGAGCTGAGATTTGTATAATAAATTTGCTGAAAAAAGAACGATGGTCTACTGCTTATGTAAGCTGTAGCTGAACTGAATGTGAATGGTTATGGTAATCTGTTAATCTGTAAGAATGCACACCATTATTGTCAGTGCACACTCGAGTGCTAATCCAATGCTAACTTTGGCAGCTGCTGCCGATGGGGCGACGAGCCTTAAGAACTATTCGATACTGGACAAAGGATTCTCTAGAGAAAAAGCAAGACACGAGACACGAGCAGAAGGTAAACAGATAAAACGAAAACAAAAACAAAACTACTTGAAAAGCAACTGGCATCAATCAAGCCACAAAGCCGCAAAAACAACATGCGGTGCGAGCTGACTGATCAATCATGCAACACATACGAAACTAAGCCACTTTTGCATGTCACAAACGATCTCTCCCTCTCGCTCTCTCTTTCTCTCTCTCTCACACACACGCGCATACATTTATGTAAAGAGTGCTCTAACAAGGACAACCCCGAAACGGAGCCTGTTTACCTGGCCTCTTGGCTTAATACTTAAGTTGTCAACGCAACGGCAAAAGAAAAGCACTGAAAGGTGTTACCCAAACTGCGGTCAGGGAGGCCGAGTTTCGAGAGTGTCATGTAATTAGCCCAGGTCCCAAGACGATTTGAGTGGCCCTCAGCTAGCGGGGGGCCCTGGTCGCATTATTTTCTGCTTGGCTAGACACCGGCTCAGCTAAGCGGCCGATAACTAAGTGCTTACACATTTACATGTGGCTTAAATCACAGTGCTTGGTGCTCGGTGCTCGGTGGCAGCTGCTGCAGAATGTTGCAATAGCCACTCATTAACACAGATCTACGAGGCCAACCATGATCTACCGACCCCGCCCCCCTTTTGACAAAAAATAAAAAGAGGCCTAGCACATATGATGTCTGTCCATGTTGCTGTTGCTGTTGCTGTTGCTGGGCTGAAGTTCAGCAATGGTTCAGACTTTCTTTTTAGGGGCCGCGCGCGTCGCGTTGGTAAATTCTTTTCACTTTATTGCCTTTTGGCTGCGTTGGGCCAACAGTTTAATGGCATTTATACTTAGAACATATCATAAATGTATCTGCCTCGGCATTTGTATGCGTATCTATGTATCTGCGAGTATCTGCGCTGCTGGCAATTACAATGGGCCAAAACAAAACATGAACAAGCTCAACAACAATAGCAACAACGATAACAACAACAACAACAACAACAACAACACATCGAGACTAACCAAATGTCGTGAGATAGTTTTTTCTTTTTAGAGGTTGCTTTTGTTGTGGCAAGTGATAATGATGATTAAATTTACCGTAGAGTGGCGACAAGTGTATGTCGCCCACGGAATGTCATTGAACCCCCCACAAAACAGTTCACCAAAAATAACTAAAAGCAACCAAATTATTGAAAGCTAACAACTTATAACGTGAATGTCTTTTTATCACAAGAGGCGCGCCGTGCCATCGTCCGACAGCTGCTTCTTTGGCTTTTCTTTCCACTTTCCCTCTCACTCGCTCTCTTGCGCGCAGTGCTTCGATTTTCTTGACACAAATCAACTGAGTGTTAGTTGACGTTTTTGAGACAAAGCCAACAGGAGCAACAAATGAAGGCGAATGGCAAACAAAAACAGAAAAAGTAAAAGTAAAGAAATATGTGTCAATCAGCCAACAGCTGTCACCGATGTCCTACACCCTCGCGGAAGCACCCCAGGCAGCAGCGAAGTTAGGGTATCAAAGTTATTAAACATATCCTATTTAGAATTGCATTGTGAATCAAGTCAAACACATAATTTCTAAAGCATTTTGAACTCAGTCTAACTTTCTTTCCTTAACTTTTCGACTTCAATCCAAAATTTGCAAGTCCTAGAAAACTCAAGCCTTGAACTCCAGATTCAACCTATTTGCCAGTTGCTAGTCCACTCGAAAAACTCTAAAGAAATTATATTAGATATTGCAAAAGAAAAGAATTTGACATACCCTGTGAATAATGTGTTACATAATGTATAATGATTGAAAACGTATAGCACAGAGGATAGTTGACAGCTTAATAGCTGAGTGTTAATATAGGTTGAAAATTGTTGAAAAGGTATTTGCTAGTCAGCATCATTTTTGGCATATTTCCCGATGACGCTCAAAGGCAGAAAACTTGTTGAATCTTTTGCTTAGTTAGACAAATATGAATTTGCATTGGCAATTATTGTCGCCCCTCTTTGCGCTTCTCATACAAAGTGCTTGTACGAAATATGAGCCATTTTGTTGATATGCCAGTATATGTTACATATGTATATATATATATATATATATCGTTTTATATATATATAAATATTTCATATCAAGTAACAAACGCTACATCTCTTGACAATTCACATTGTTGTTGAAAATCAATTAAACGCGCGCCTCTCTGCACACAGCCTAACTGAGGCAAGTAATGCTCTACCCACCCAGAGTCGAACTCGTGCCTGAACGACATAACATACTATAGGGTGTAGTCGGCCGTGGTGTAGCTCTTACCTCTCATAAGTAATTAGGTAGTCAAGAGTTGCGCTATCGTACTCTAGACTTCAAGAATGCCGGCCCATTTCATTTTAAGTTTTTTTTCTTCTCTTTATCATTTTTCTGTTGTATTTTTGTCGTTTTTGTTGTGTTTTGTGTTTTGTCTGTCTTGAGTTTGGGCCAATATATGAGACGATAGTCTTGCACTTGAGGCTTTTCTTTTATGATAAATTACTTAATGAGCAGAGCTTTGTAGGGGTGCGAGCTAAGTGAGCTAGGCGAACGGGTAATGTGCTCCACAGCAAATATTGTACACGAATATTTATATATACATATATATCTATCTATATATATATATATATATATATTATATGTTATAGTTATATATATGGTATTTAAAAGTCTTTGGCCTGTGGGCGTGCGTATGAGTGTCAGTCGACTTGGCCCGACTATTTCTGTTAGTTGTCTGGGTTGTCGCGACAAATGTTTCTTTGCTTTTGGCTTGTCAATCTATTTGGTGTCAGGCGCGCATTTTCCAATGGAAATTTTGACTAATTTTCTGCCCTGGGGGTCGAAGACCTCTTGACGACCGACTAAATACAAATATGAATACAATATTAGTTTTTGCCACCTAAGTGCACAGAAAAAAGCCATAATATTAAATGCTTTATGAGACTTATTTATATGACTAACATATACCCTATGCAGAGACTACAAATATGTATAATATTGATTACAGAAAGTAAGTAAATTTTACAATTTTACTTCTTTGTTACTTCTACTTCTAAATAATTTGGCTGAGAACATCTTCATAAAGTGATCTTAAAACAAATATGTTTTAATTCCTTGGTTTTATTTCATACAAACTATTATCAACATACAGTTTTATGATTGGAGTTTATCCACATCTCCATTGTTATTTGATAATACTTTCGAAAACTTTAAGCAAAATTTGAAAATTCCATAAATTTCGCAAAAAACATAGATAACAAATCTAATTGTCCTATAAAAGTTAAAATATTTACATCTATATAAACTAAAAGCTGAGTTTGTACATAGTTATGCCAAACAGATTTCCAATCGAAATTTGTTTGTTTCGAAATTTATGTTTCGCTTTACAAGCAACTTCACAGATATTTCAAAAACAATAAGCAATACATCTTTTGTTTTAAAGTAGTATGAAGTCCAAAGTCCGAATACAAGTATGATACAAAATATTTATATATTTTATACATATTTGCTATTATTATCCTTATTAATATTATTATCATTGTCATTTTCATTAGTGGATAGAAAAAAGGACTGACCAGGCAGAAACTGTCAGAGTAATCAAAGAGACAATAGAACAAGTAAAGAGTTTGTCAGTTCGCCGAAAAAATGTTTCTAAAAAGTGGGACCAGGAATACACATAGAGTAAGAGCTCCACCGTAAAGCTTAATGTGGGATAACGCCCGCTACCAAGGTGGAAGGTAGCCCAAAAGAGAGTAGGTTCTTTAGTCAGTAAGCAGCAATAGCAAGTGCAGTTCGACACACAGGTCAGAAAGACGTCCTAGCCAAAGCATTTTCACCAACCTAACCCACAAAATAAAAAAAAACAAATAAAATCATTATTGCTTATGCTTGCATATCATTACTATTATCATTATTATTATTATTATTATATATTTCTCATATTATTGGTATTATCATACACATTTTTACTATATTCACATTCCTTATAATTACTATGATTATTATTAACATCATTATTATCATCAAGATTATTATCATTAATAACTAAGAAATCTTGTCAAAAAATAGCGACTTGAACTTAATGTTAATCACTCACATGTTACATCCAATGCGACAGCAATGTTATGCCCTCTTTATACAGTTTATTATATACAGCGTATAACTGTGAAAAACACTTAAAACAATCAACGGGCCTGCAATGCTCATAATTGTGAGCGTATAATTAGCCAAAAAAATGTGTCTGGCCACTGACGATGGTTACATTTTCGCCAATTAAGCGGCAATCAACGTGCCCATATTTTGTCTGGCTATGGGCGGAATGGGCGTGGCCCTGTAGCTGTTTGGGTGGTTTGTTAGGGCTCGGCAATGAAGTCTGCTCGGCTTGATGTGTTAAAATTAAACACTCGTAAAATAGTTACAAACATAAATTGAAGCGTAACAAGCATTTAATGGCCCATAAAAAGTAAAGCCGATTGCGTAGCCTACTAAAGTACACACTCACACACATTTGCATAGTACAAGAGATCTATAGGTTAAGTAGCTACAAAATACAAAGAACAATAACAATATATCAGCCCAAAAGTGTGCTAAGCATTTGTTCAAACAAATGAAATATTTTAACTGTTTGATTTTTATTCTCAAATTCCACAATCCAACTTTGATCAATCTGTTTGACTATCCTTAACTAACTTAGTAAGCAGTAAATATTAAACTTTTTTTAAATATTCTTAAAAATTACTATTTAATTAGAAATTTTGTATTGAAATGGTCTTCTAGCCCATAGAACCCTTAGGCTGACTCATAACCGATGAAGTAAGCTGATGATGATCGTGTAACTGTTTTCTGTTTGAATAGCCCCTAAAGACTAATCAAATATTGAAGATCAGAGGAATAGCCACACATCCCGCAAATACGCAGCATATCATAGTTATGGGAGTGTGGCTGCGACGATGCTGAGCGTGATGATGGTCCATTCAATGATCGATCGATCGACTAGGTTTGCAAATTCGTTGAGAATTTTCACAGCGAGGTCAGGAAAGTTACAACAGGCCGTGCAATGCGGGCTCAGGAGATGAAGACTGTGGGAGAGAGTGAGTTTTATGATAGATGTTTGTTGTTTGTTGACTTTCGCCAGCTACATATGACATAGGGGCAAATCCTGCATGCTCCATATGATGCGCGTTCCTTAAACTGAACAAATGCGTCTCTCCCTCTCTCTTTCTCACTCTCTCTTTCTCTCTCTGTTCCTCTCTCTCTCTCTCTCTCCCTCTCTCTCCCACACCTTGTGTGTATTTGGCAATTTTGCCATTTGCTTGACTTTCTTTTTCAGTCGGTCGCATTGCCTGCATGTTTGCGGTTGTTGTTGTTTGTTGCTTGTTATTGCCTTTCAGCCTGTTTTGACTCTCTGACTTTGCTTTCGGGTTAAGCATTTCGTGACCTGCATTTTGTTTAAAATAAATTGGTCTCCGAGCCGGGCCAGACATATGGCATGCATGTGGCGCACGTACAAACCACTTCACTCCTTTCAATTATGTGCGAACGCACAAATACACCCCAACACACACCAACACACACACACACACACATATATACATATATATATATAGATACATTTACACTGTCATATGCCATGGCAACTGCTCAGGATCTCAACTGCAAGTCTCACGCCTTCTTGCTCTCCTTCTCCTGCTGCGAGTTTTGCGCTTGTTTTTAATTACAGCTGCAAATTTACGCGACTCCACATAAAAGAAAAACAAAAGTGCAAAGATTAAAAGTGCTAACAGATACCCTATAATAAGTGCAAAAAATGCTATAGATACTATAGATACTGTAGGTACTATAGATACTATAGATACTGTAGATACTATAGATACTATAGATACTATAGATACTATAGATACTATAGATACTATAGATACTATAGATACCATACTATATAGATACTATAGATACTATAGAGACTGTAGATACTATAGATACTATAGATACTATAGATACTATAGATACTATAGATACTATAGATACTATAGATACTATAGATACTATAGAAAACTATAGATACTATAGATACTAAAGATACTATGGATATTATAGATATTATAGATACTTTAGATACTTTAGATACTATAGATACTATGATACTATAGATACTATAGATACTATAGATACTATAGAAAACTATAGATACTATAGATACTAAAGATACTATGGATATTATAGATATTATAGATACTTTAGATACTTTAGATACTATAGATACTATAGATACTATAGATACTATAGATACTATAGACACTATAGATAATATAGATACTATAGATACTATAAATACTATAGATACTATAGATACTATAGATACTATAGATACTATAGATACTATAGATACTATAGATACTCTAAATACTATAGGTACTTTAGATACTATAGATACTTTAGATACTATAGATACTATAGAAACTATAGATACTATAGATACTATAGATATTATAGATACTATAGATACTATAAATACTATAGATACTATAGATACTATAGATACTATAGATACTATAGATACTCTAAATACTATAGATACTATAGATACTTTAGATACTATAGATACTTTAGATACTATAGATACTATAGATACTATAGATACTATAGATACTATAGATACTATAGATATTATAGATACTATAGATACTATAGATACTATAAATACTTTAGATACTATAGAGACTGTAAATACATTAGATACTATAGATACTGTAGATACTATGGATACTTTAAATACTATAGATACTTTAGATACTTTAGATACTATAGATACTATAGATACTATAGATACTATAGATACTATAGATACTGTAGATACTATAGATACTATAGATACTATAGATACTATAGATACTATAGATACTATAGATACTATAGATACTATACTATATAGATACTATAGATACTATAGAGACTGTAGATACTATAGATACTATCGATACTATAGATACTATAGATACTATAGATACTATAGATACTATGGATACTATAGATATTATAGATACTTTAGATACTTTAGGTACTTTAGATACCATAGGTACTATAGATACTATAGATACTATAGATACTATAGATACTTTAGATACTTTAGATACTATAGATACTTTAGATACTTTAGATACTATAGATACTATAAATACTATAGATACTATAGATACTGTAGATACTATAGATACTATAGATACTATAGATACTATAGATACTATAGAGACTGTAGATACTATAGATACTATCGATACTATAGATACTATAGATACTATAGATACTATAGATACTATGGATACTATAGATATTATAGATACTTTAGATACTTTAGGTACTTTAGATACTATAGGTACTATAGATACTATATATATATATATATATATATATATCTTTAGTATTTATAGTATAGTCTCTATAGTATCTATATCTATATAGATCTATATCTATATCTATATTAATATATATATATATATGATGTTGATATTGACAATGTTCAAAGTTTATTAATCTGTGTTCTGTAGACAAGAATTTTGCCTCATCAATGTATAATTGAGGCATTTTAGATATCTGATTAGCCTAACAACTCAGTTGATGCTGGAATAGTAGCACAGGGTATATAAATAAAAGAGTCACAGAAAATGCTTATGACACGATCGGAGGATCGTGAGTGTCACTTGCCTTTCGTGGGATCCAAATTCGCAAAACAAATCGAAGCCGAGTTGCAGCTGAAGTTGAAATTGCAGTAGGAATTGTAGTTGGAGCTGGAATCGGGGCTGGAGTTCATTGTGCATGAAACATATCAACACTCAGCTGAATGAGATGTTACGATCTCCCTCAACTTGTGGCCGACCCATCTCAATCTGCCGTACGGTTAGCTGATTATGTCGGCCGACCTTGTGCAGAGGTTAGTTGATAAAGCAACTGAACATATAAAATGCTTGCCCGCGCACTGGCTCCTTCTCCTCCGCCTGCCTCGCTCCACCTTCCAAGCCCCCACTCGGAGATAAAAGGGGGCTGTTAAATGCGTCAGTGATAATGCCAGATGATGATAATGGATAGCGGAAGAGCCAAACCGACCGTGACGACATCTTGTCGAGTTCCCATGGCTCATGTGTATGTAGTTGACTGTATAGGATCTCTTTGACTGATCACGACTAGTGAATGTGATCATTTAATTACTTCCGACTACTCTGGAACGTTTAAATTAAAGAAATTATATAAATGTGCACATTTATGTGGCTGATAACTTATCAACTGACCAAAATAGCTGAAAAGGTATGTTAACTACTCGCATGATGTAAGGAGAACTTGGTTTCATTGACTCCACAAGTCATATACATACATTATTATACCCAGAACCCATTTAAAATGTGAAATCAGTGTATAATGGTTTTATTAAAATGTATGTAACAGGCAGAGAGAGGCGTGGAAGACCGTCTGTCCGTCCGTCTGTCTGTCCGTCTGTCCGTCTGTCCGTATGTATGAACGTGTCGATCTCAGAATCTATAAAAGCTGAGACTTGTAGGTCCATGTGTAGCATGCGCATATCAATTTTGTTTTTTTTTTTTTAAATCGATAGCTATTCCCGCTTTACTGTTATCGATTAAAAGCCTTATCGAAATCAAGTTATTAAATTATATGTCATTCATCTTTGAAGCTAGAGTACTTAAATTTTATTTACAATAGATTCGCTTATATTTTGTTCAATTTTGATTTTTGTTATGTTTTGGATACCAGCTTTTTTTTATTTATTTAATTTAATTTTACAGGCTTGCTTTTTTCTGCTTTAATAAATACATAATTGAGTATATTTTAAATCACAGATCGGACGGGGGGCAGGGGATCTTCTAGTCGGGCTTACTTGTTTATCATGATCAATTTATTTCTAGAGACAAGACATTTGGAATTTCCAACTATCCAGATGAATAGGGCCAATTCGTCTAGTAACTATAATAACTATAAGATTTCCCTGTATTGAAAGGGCTGAATATCTTCAACTGAAGACGACAGGAGACCTAATACTCATGTTTGTCATTTCGATATGCTGTATAGAATCCAAAGATAGTACATTAAGAAATTAAGAGAAATCGAGAAAAGGAAAAAAAGAGAGAGGCACACTCAATGACAAATACAAGAAGAAGAAAAAATAAATGAATTAGTAGTCTGTGATGATACTTGTACTACTTATACATAGACATATCTAAGTATACAATATATATGCATAATGTATGTATATACATACATACATACAATATATGATACTACGTCAGTTCTGTAACTTCAAAGAAAGAAATTTCGCTTGGCATGACAAAAAACTGTGAATGGATGGAAAGACATTGGGGTGGAGGCATGCTGGTCTCTGATCTACAAGCGCTCTTTGTGTTCGCGATTAATTTATGCTGCTTTTTTGATTGATGATTAATCCAGACTTTGACTTTTGGCATTAACAGCCCCAGTCCCAGCCCCAGCCCCAGTCGCAGTCGCAGTCCCAGCAGTCGCAACAGCAACAATTCAAAGCACAAACAAATGTAGTTCTCATGTGGATATACTCAACGAGCGGAACACACGCGGAATGAGCATATGAATCGATCTATAGCGGGTAGTAGACTATAGTAAAATAAATCAACTTCGATATAGGCAAAAAATAATTACATTAGACTAAAGTTTGATTCAGCTCATCCATAGACATAGAAGATCCGTAGACAGAATTTCATATTCGTTACGACTTTTAATTCTAATTACAGAGTATTTTATGGTCGCTGCGATAGTTGAGGGACTTATATTTTTAATTGTAATTGCAAATATGGGCGGAAGCAAGCGCTTTTGAATGGATAGCAGTGACCGCGATGAAGGAAATCGGGGTTACTTATAAGGGCAGGCCAGCTCAAGATCGTGCCAGGGGGGTGGAGCAGAGAGGGTGCGGCGGGTAGCGAAATATCCAAGTTGTAGCCGCAGACCCCACATAAATTCACACACGCACGCATTGGCGCCTTGATATCGCTTGGGAGAAATACTTTTGCGCATTTTATTTTGTTTTTTCTTAATTGCGCACTTTCAATGTACTTAGAAAACATTTTTGGATACATACATATACGTATATGCTACATGTGCCTAAGAAATCAGCTTAGCTCTGATAAGCTCTGCACTTGCCTCCTCTACCCAAGCCCCACCATTCCTTTGCCAGCTAAGCCATGTGCCACGCTCATTTGGGCTACGCAAACACATTCAATTGTGACCCAATCAAGTTGGGCTATCAATAAAATATTATTTTCAAAATAAAAACAAACAAATAGAAGACCTTACCAAGAAATATGCATATATTCGAAAGCGAATTGTAAATACTGTATACTGCATATCTTTAGGAAAGTTCAGACAAATTCTGAAAGCATTTTGACACAGCTGATATTACAGCTGATTACATTTAATTGATCAAGTTCGACTTCTGCTTAACTTCATAGCTGAAGTACATACATACTTACTATACAATCTAAATACTCTCAAAAGCGATATCAATAAATTCGTAGTTTTGCAAAAGAGTTTTCTAATCTCAACTGAAGTCTGCACTAACTGTTCAACATTGCACATATAGCCAGCAGGTGTAGAGGCCTCATGTGTTTGTATATATGTAAATACATAACATATAGAAATACATATATTTCGTGTTTCTGCAAAATTTGGATGAACAAATGTTTAGTACTGTTCGACGACTCTAAAAGCAATTGGCATATCAAAAGGCTCTACCGGGAAAATTGGCGTCGACATAGTCGACCCGCATATTCCGCTATCGTTTTCAAGATCAGCTGAAATTGTGTTTTGCTTAGGAACATTATTAGCACTTCTATAGCCCATTATGCATGCGATAAAAGCATATAATTTATGATTATTTGAAATATGTATGGTAAACATGACGTAAAGCATTTGCAAAACAACAGATGAAAACGAAAACAAAATAACTAAAAAAGTGAAGAAATAAGTAAGGCTTAATTAAAGAGATTGACCGGCTATGTTAGCAATGAATGCTATCATAATGCTCCTTAAAACTTAATAACATACATATATGTAATATAAATGCCCCAAAGCCATACACCCTTTATCCATTCAAAATGGATACCAATGAATGTCTCTATTGATTTGCGTAGATATCTGCAACAAGCAGAAGTAGAATTTTCCGACCGAGGTCAACAGCCGTGTTAATAACAATGGTAAGCTTTAGCACGATATAAATCGATATTTAACCATTTATATGAATCAACTGAATTATATATAATTTACACTGTAGACTTAAATCCAAATTATCGATACTTCGCAACATGATATCGATCAAATTCGATAGCTGGTCATTATCTATTAATTCTGAGTTATCGATATCAATTGCACTGATAAGAATCCTTATCTAATCATGTTCAATAAATCTGATTTGACTTTTTCTAAATTATCAATATTTTATAAACTGTAAACGATAAGAATTGATATCTTCATGGAAATGAATTGACTTTGTTCTCAGCTAGCGATAATTTGCTTAATAGCATCGATATCTTATAAAATTGTTAATAGTCGATATCTTGCCATGTTTACAATCCTATACTTTATCGATCACCATGAATTGTTAAGCGAATAGATCCGACTAATTCAAATGCATCTCGATTATTTCTTTAGAAATAGTAGAAATCTTTTTGTCACCAGGACAATGTAAGCTTTACATTTGCAGTAATTACATTAATTTAAATAATATTGAAGGAAATCGAAATCGAAAATCGAAGATGTATGTATATATATAGATAGATATAGATGTATATATATTGTAGTCCAAGTGCTCTCGGAATTGTTTCATTAATCAAATACCTAAGCTGACTATTTCATTAGATATATCTCGAGCGTTACATAAAGCAATGTTTTCACAAACGCCGTCTTTGAAGTTCGTTTGCTAAAGACGCTAAAAATGTTGGACACAAATTGAAAACGGCCAAAGCCATCAAAGATGAGCCATAAAAACGATATGTATGCGTAGTATTTGAAGCATTTTGCATACATTTTGTTTGAAGGCAAACATTTGCTCAATAAACTTGAAATGCTTTATAATTAGTTGGTGTTAAATTGCCCAAGACTCGGCATCGGCATCGGCTTCGGCTACAGCTACGTCGCGACGGCTCGTCAATGACTTGTCAAATATTGGATGCCATTGGGCGCAAGATCAATATTGCGATCGAAGCATTGGGAGCATTGACATAACACATACTTCTCTCTCGTTTCTTCTATGAGCAATTGATAAGAGCGCCCAGTTGGCAACAGCAACTAAATGAAGCAACTAACTGGGCTAACGCGATACGTAAATAGCAAAAAATAATATCGATACACTTCTCGTCTTCAATAGCTGAGATAGTGGGCAATGCGCTGTGATCAATAACATGTAGGTAGGTACAATGGCCAGCTGTTCAATACCAACAAACTATATCGTTTTTTATTATTATTACATTTATATATGTGTGTAACTAAGGAATATAGATATAAGTACATAACAATAATAATAATTAATAAAATTCATAATAATAATACAAATAATATTAAAAATCCAACTTTTTTGCAGATTTTAATTTCATTTTGTAAAAATACATTGTGTAAGTTTTGAGTAAGTTTCGAGTCTGACAAACTTTCTCATTACTTCCTACTCTGCAGATAATTAGTTTTATGAGAAATATGAAGAGGATTTCAATTAGGTGAAAGCTTAGGGCCGCGTAAAGCTTGTTTTGGAATTTTTCAGGAGTATAGTAAAGTTTTTGTGAAATGATGTCATCATTGAGCTCTAAAATTCCATTTTCCTCATAGAGCTCATGATATATAGATAATGGATTGTAATGGAGAAGACAGAGAAAGAAAAAGAAGTAAGAGACATCCTGTATCCTTTATATAAATAATAACACAGGCCAACACAGCAAATCAAACTAATTTTCCCGAAAGTTTTGGATATTCTTAACCCGAATCTGAATCAATTCCAGAATAGTAGTATCACATGAGGGTTACGATCAGTGCTAAACTTTATTACAATACCTAAATATAACAATAAAGCTTAATACCCTGCACCTCCCACTCCACCTGTCGCGCTGTTTCAACAGACAAATAACTCAGATGGAGTATTGTGTTAGAGCTGATTCCAAAGTTATACTTATTATAATATACCTTGACTATTTAGATTATTTATAGTACATCTAAATGTCATGTTCTATGTATATGGAAATTTCAAAGCTACAAATGTATCTACATATATCTATGTGACATGTGTGTGTGTGTGTGTGAGCTCTAAGCATTATTATTGATATTTTCTGCGAATATGGAATCAACTCATTCATTAAATTAATATATGCCTAGTTTGCCAAAAAAAAAACACACACACACACACATACAAAGATACGAAGACAGAGACGGAGGCACAGACAGAGATGGAGACAATGAGCTATGAATAGTCACGCGAGCGCAGTCTTAGCTATTGTATCTTTGTATCTTTAAGTATGCGCAAACTCGGCTTTGTGCCTATGGCCATAACGCGCATAACGAAACCTGCGCCTGGCCAGCAGCGCGCGCAGCCAGCCAAGCGAGCCGAAATACCAAATCCCAAGCTCAGCGCCGTATTAATTGTCGGCTAAATTCTGTTTGAACACCCGAAACCTGCAAAGGGACGGCTGGGACAGACGGACAGACCGAGTGGCTAGAACAGGTACCAAGAAACGGCAATTAAATAGGTTGACCAATAAAACGCACATACACACTGACATAAGGAGCAGCAGAGAGAGAGAGAGAGAGAGAGAGAGAGAATGAGAGGAAGGTAAGGAGAGGGGGAGGAAGACGGAGAGGGAGCTTAAGCCATAGCAAGAGGAAGCATTTCCATAAGATTCAAATACACATGTAAGCCATATTGAGCTATGCCCGGATTTTGTTCAGGTTTTTGTTTTTGGGCTCTGCCTAACCTGGCTAACAGGTACATTTTGGCCCTCCTGTTGCTGTTGTTGTTGCTTTTGTTATTGAGCCATATTTAAATAAATCGTAGATTAGTGTCGTTTAGCAATTCGAAATTTTCAATGCGATAAATTTCTGGCTGTTATTTGTGGAATGTTTCGTGCTGTCGCTGCTGCTGTTGCTGCTGCTGCTGCTGCTGCTTCAGGCGAAGCGTCTCGAGATCATATTGATTAAGTTCTTCAACAGAAACGACAAAAAGCGTGCTCTTGATGATCGTGAGCAACCCAAAAATACCCTGTAAGTAGTTTGAAGCTCATGTAAGTTGTAAAAAGGTTCATTTCTCCTCGATTCTTAAACTGAACAAAACCAATTTTGTTTTTCACATTTTTCTTTTATGAATTTCTAAGTCATCGCTTTTCTCGTTTCTCTTTATGAAGTAGCTAATAATTTCTGTCACATGATAAACAGAAAAATCGATTAATATCAATGGTCTGTCTCTGATATAAAGCAATTCATATATATTATACATAAGTTAGTCTTCCACTCCTTTGTTTGTTTTCTCGCTCTACAATTAGCACTTCTGGCTCGTACAGCCAGACAAATCTTATATACCCATTATATGGGTATGAATTGCGCTAGCTAAATTACCTTAATGAACTAGCAGAATTTGAGTACCGTCCACACGGACGTGGTACAAATGAAGTGCTATACGCTGACGACTCAGCCGATTGGTAAGCCTTATCATAATATGCCAAGTTGGGTGAGTTAAGAGTTCTATGAATTACTGCTTATAATGGATTCCTTTGACATAGAAAACTATATTTATTTATGATTAATAATAATTTTGGCGCTTGCCAAATAAACTTGAAGTGAGTTTCAAACCATTTCAAAGGCAAAAGAGGTTAGTCTATAAAAATTTTTAAAAAAAATACATATATATATATATATATATATATATATATATATATATATATATATATATATATATATATATATATATATATAGTCTATGTCTATGTCTATGTTTTATAATCGTATTTACCACTTGAAATTCGTAGCTATGACTAGCTAAATCTTAGAATGGCCTTTTTGCTAGGCTAAACTAGAAGAAATATCAATCAGAGACTTTCATGGGAGCAGTTGATTGTCTTGAAATATGCTCGATAATTAAAAGTTGATAATTAATAATTCACTGAGAACTAAATTGTTGGGCATTTGAATATTTGTTTAATCAGCTACCCTTTAAAGTTTTCCAATGTATGCGTGTCCATAAATATTGATAAGTAATGGCGCGTGCGTTTGTATGTGATTGCGTCTAATTTTTATAGATCTCATCTAGCCAGGCAGCGAGGCAGCGAGGCAGCCAGGCAGCGAGGCAGTGGAGATACGAGGGGTATAGCAACAATTTGGACAGGCGAGGTCATGCCCGATCAGTGAAATGAAAGTTTTCAAATGGACTATTAGCATTGCGATAAGATTAGATTGGGACCAAGGAACTTTAAGAACCAGACTCAATTTGTGATCTTTGACAACATTTCATCCCAAACAACGAAGGCAAGAAAACGATTATCTCTCAATAGTTTGACAGTCACAAGAAAAAGCGAGCAGCTTAACAATGATTAAAAACGAATTTATCAAACGTAGCCAAACTATATATATATATATATATATATATATATATATATATTTAGGTGAGGTAACACTTCTCGATAGGCCTGGCGACACCTGCTCACCCAACCACCCACCACGTATGCCCAGTGCTCGGCCCTCTCAGCCGAGCTCAGCTGATTTAAAGGGGGGCGGACTCGCACTTGAAGACCGTGCCACGGCGTCGTTGCCACCTCAATATGCAATCTTAATAATACGCACAAATCAATCATCAAATAAAAAAAATATATAAACCGTAATTTCCAATCGGCTAGGCCCATGTGCGATACCGAGTATCGGTCCCCAGCAACACGCAACACACACAGTCTGCGAACGAACCCTACTCCAACTGTTCTACGCAACAATGTTGTGTTCCACTTTATAGACAGAATCCGGCGCAAGCATGTAGTCAGCTAGGCCTACTAGGGATTACCAAAATATCAAAGTCTCACTCAGGGCTTAATACCCTACATTATGCATGTATATGAGACAACGAGTAGCATTAGTTGACTAACTAAGCTAAACACTTTCAACAGATCTACAAAACATATATGAATTCCAGCTTTTAAATAGGAATTGTTATTATTATACTATTAGCAAATTTATTGCTATTATCATATCGTTATCTAAATTTGCATTCTATACTCATATATTTAAGCCAGATTAGAACCCAAATTCATGACTCCTCACTGTTTAGTTCATCTATCAAAGTTCATATTTCCTTAGTTACATATTTCTTCCTTATCTTCATTAATTGGTCAAATTGAATACTCTCATGAAACGTTTCAGAAATTCTTATAATAATCCTATATGGTTTATCTTAGTATAATTTGAGTTTGGTAAGAACTAATATATTTGATATATATAGTTCTTCATTGTTATACGCTTGAACCTCAATTTGTAGAACTAACCGAATGAAATCTTGAATAGGATTATCTGTTTATGGCATTAAAAGGTATGTATGTGGATAATCCGTATAACACATGGCAGATATAGAAAGGAACCTCGGTTTTTCAATATCATATATAAATACTATATCAGTTACCTAGAAATATGATCGTTTGAAAAACATTTACATATTAATGATAGTTTTGCTTATGCTTTCAAAATGATAAACTCAGCTGAATAATCGATCTATCAAGCTAATGCATATGCAAATATCATATGAATTACATATAATCCATCTGGAATATTTCAGAAATGCTTCAGAAATAGAACTTTCTTTAAGCGCTGTGTCCACAAGGGAATAAAATGTTCGGTTTGCTGTACTTTCTCGCCTTCTGTTTGCACCTAGGCCACACACACACACACACACACACACACATAGATGGAACTAATATTTATTGTATTTAACTACAATTTAGTTTTATTTTCCATTTCTTTTACCCCTTTCCAATTCGTGTTTTTGTACTTTTCCACTCCACGCAGCACTCACTTCTAATATTTCTCAAATTCTATTTATTTTTTTCTTTTTAATTTTTTCTTTGCTTTTCCTCTTCTTCTTTTTTTATCAATTTTTGTTTACACACTTTGCGCTGTTTGCATTTTCTTCAAAAATTTTGATATGCTGCCATCGCATGGCACTTGTGTAATCATCATTCCAAGCATACTGTGTACATAGGCTTATACTACATACATACATACATATGTATATACATGTATGTGGTATATATATACATATGTATAGGTGTGTATTTCTAGGTAGCAATTGGCAATTAGCTAGCTGGTATATTTCACTGATCTGTAAATGCATTCGGCTGCACTTTGTACGCCTTCAATACGAGAGTCAATCTCTTGAGTAAACTTCATTTCGAGTTCCATTTGTGATCTGTGTCAGGTTTTTAACAGATGTCCAGGGGACGCAATGTAATCAAAAAATTAGAGCGCACACACACACACACACACACAGATCGGAATCATCAAGTGTCTCTCGCTTGCTCTCTCTCTCTCTCTCTATCTCTTTCTTTCGTTCATTGATAAGGCCTAGCCATTTGTTTTATTTCTTTGCTGACTTCTCTTAACTTATTCCTCAGCTTCGAACTTATTGTTTATCTCTCTCTCTCTCTCTATCCCTCTCTGACTCGCTGACTATCTCTTTTATGTCTTCTGTTTCTTTTTTGGACAAATAAAGCAAATCAAATGAGTATTCCCACAAAAGTATATGTGATATCAGCTGTTAAAAAAGAAACAAAAACGAAGAAGACAAAAAACATTTTTCCACTACTTGTCTGTGTGCGTTGAGATCTGCTCCGTTATCTATGGTGCATGTAAGTGTATCTGTATATTTGTCTATTTGACTGTTTTGTTTGCCCACAAAATTCTCACGTCCCTCAAGTCGTCTAAGAGGCAGCAGTAGGAATTATCATCTAAAACCCATCTGTCGGCGAGCTATAGATTACGCTAGATTACAATACAGAGCATTGCACTGCCCAAGCACTTTAAAATATCATTCATATTTCATTTCAGATGGCAAAGGTAAAATGAGAGAATGGTTTTTTGGAGTTGCAAGCTCAAAATAATACTATTGATATATTTGCTCAAAATTATTTCCATTAAAGACAAATTTAAGCTCACACTTAAACGAAAAGAATCAGAAATCAGAGCCGAGCCTCAACAATTACCCACTAAATATGAGAAATGAAAGCTTAAACATAATTAAAGAATAGATCAAATAAAAATATAACAAATAAATAATAAATATTAGAAACTATTTGATATAAGAATATAATTATTTATTTCAATTGCGCAAATGAATGATTAATGCGCAATGGCTAGTCCAATACACTTACCGAAACGAAAGTGATATGCAAATGTTGACAGCAACAGAAATTTAAACAGCACGAGACCAAAGCATATCAACATCTCTCTATCTGTCTGTGTATGTGTGTGTGGTGTGGTGTGTGTGTGTGTGTGTGTGTGTACTTAGGTGTAGGAATCGGTTTTCATATTGAGTTGGGGGCAATGTTTGCACTTCAAACTGATGCTCAATATTTGCACAGCGATTGTGATTGGTTTGGTTCGGACCGAGGTTCAGGTTTTTTACTTTTTCACTTGCATGAATAGACGAATTAGATAAATTTAGATTTGACAAATTTTGGTTCTTTTTTTGTTGGGACACATGTCTTGCAGCAGCTGCTCTATTGTCTTCAGAAATGGGAGTACATAGGAAAAAGTGTTAGGCAGCAGATTGCGAAATAACATTATTCTCGATCTGTGTGTATAGTTTCTCTCTAGATTGGATGTAGCTTCCTGGTCAAGCTAGATGCCTGCTCTTAGCTGTTAGCTATTAGCTGTTGGCTGTTGGCTGTTGGCTGCTTGCTTTATTTTTGGATGCCGTTGCCGTCAACTGATTCCATCAAAATCGCATAAATCCAAAACAAACGTTTTAGTCGAGCAGCCGTTGACTCTCTAACCTGCCACCTCCGCGACTCGCATGCTGCTGCCAGCCCAGGCCTCTTCTAAAATAGTTTATGTACGAATTTTTGATTTGATGCCAAAATGTCGCTAAAGTCAAAAAAAATACAAGCATAAAATAAATAAGTTTTAAACGGCAAACGGCAAACGGCTGTGCACGATTCGCAATGGAAATGCTACATGCCGCATTGGACTTGCCTCAATTTCATGTGGGCGTGGCATAGACACATCCACATCCACAGCCAGATACAGAGACAGCTGTAGATACAGTTTTTGTTGTGGCTAACTTTCAGAACTTCTTCTTTCGATGTGTCTCACTATAATAGTGCGCTATCTTAGATCTAATAGCAAACAATCAGGTCTCAAGGCTGACCTGCCTCGGAGCACTGATGGTAAGGAAAGCAACAAGAGATAGCCAAAGACCGGTTAAGGCTGAAAATCAACAAATACACAAAATATTCAAATGTGAAAGAGAAGAAGAGCAAACCACAGACCATATACCCTACATCAAATGAAAATG
Source organism: Drosophila leonis (assembly GCA_035045365.1). Lineage (NCBI taxonomy): Eukaryota > Metazoa > Arthropoda > Insecta > Diptera > Drosophilidae > Drosophila > Drosophila leonis. The sequence continues at coordinate 9,678,733 of JAWNPC010000953.1, forward strand.
TTCATTTTCAGTTAACCACAAAAATAAAAGAAAGAAACTCAAACATTTTCCAGCATTTGACAAATTGCGTAGCAGCAATAAGTAAATGAAAGATGCCAAAATATTTAAGATTCAAGGTATTAATCATAGCACCATACCCATCAGATGCTTGAAAACGGGTTTAATACTGCTGAACGCACATGTGTAACCGACTCAATGAATCTTAATTGCTGAAATGCCGCAAATTCAAGAGCTAAGCAGGAATCCCCCTGAAATCGAGCTTAAGTCAGTTCACAGACAACTTTGGTGATTAGTGAATACTTCTTTGGTCATTTGAGAAAGTGTAATTCGCGGTTTCTAAAATCTGATTCAAATGACAGAAGAAGCTAATTAATCATACAATAATATAGTGATTTCAGAAAACCTGTCTTATATAAGAAGATGCATATATATATATATATATATATGTATATATAAATCTATGAGAGGCTTATATTGGACCAAATTGAATAAAAATATATTTTGTATGCTGCAACACCTCCTCATCACCCTTCTCCCTCCTTCCTTATTCTTATTCTTTTGATTTTTATTTTCCTTCTCATCTCCTTCTGCTTCCTCTTCTACTCCTACTGCGTTCAGCTTCATTTTTTTCCTCCCCCTAATCCTTCTCATACTCCAACTTCTGCTGCTGATTCTTCAACTACTCCTCCACTTTTTCATTCTTCCTCTTGCTTTTCATCCTTTTTTCTTAGTTATCCTCTTTCACAATATTCTCATAGCTATCCGACTTGTCCCTACTCATTCGCCCATTGCGCCTATCCAACTCAGTGAAAGATCATCCCAGAAATCTCGTTCACAAAGATTGTACAGAGTATCTTCTAGCCGAATCTTGGCAACCGAAGCACTTGTCTTTTACCTCTTATTTAGATTTTTTTTGAATTTTTTATGACTTTTGCTGCTGCTGTTCACACAACTTGAATTTATTATTTCATGCTAATTTTGACTTTTTAATTTTTGACATTTTGTGCGTTTTTTCGCTCACTTTTAGTTGGGACGAGCACCCCACGAGCACACACACCCACACACCCATTATTCTAATTGTTGTCTTTATAAATAGAATTTGGCATTTGTCTCGGTGTCTAATGCGAAACGTGCCGCCATTTACTTAATTTACATTTTCTTTTACAAAATATTTATATATCCGAAATTATGTTTCCATTTCCGAGAAGAAAGAACAAAATTAGAAAAACCATCGGAGCTTTTATGACTTAAAGGATTAGCTGAGATCA